>PVJI01015930.1:0-39009 GCA_004026765.1 Micronycteris hirsuta
CTCAGGAGGAGACACTCTGTGTTTTATTTGATCTTTATTTCTTCACCTTAACACTTTTAACTTGGTCAATACTCCATTAGTTCAATAACAGTTCATTAGGTGAATGAATATTCATGTTTGAAATAGAAAATATGTAAATTTGATCACTGTTGAAGTATCAAATGTAGAAATCAACCTTCTATTGAGAGACTAATTAATAATATAAGGAAACCACTTGTAAGATAATAAGGTGAATAATAGTATGTAGCCTTAAGTATTTTAGAGACTAACTCATTAGAGCAGGCAAAACAATTTTAACTTAATAAATATGTGAATAAAATAATTTATTGATTATTTTGGAAAGACTTTGATTGTTTAGGAGAATGAGTAATTTATTTACTAAAAAACCTGTTTATATTATATGCATAAATAATAACAATGCTTGCAACAATAAATATCAATCCTATACTGAGGTTTTACTCATAAGTAAAAAAATGTTTTATAAAGCTTTACTTATTGTCTTCATTTAAATTTTAGTCATCTATTTCTGGTATATTTCTTAAAAATATAAAGTATATTTTGGAAATTTATAGTGGATTGGACACTAATTAAAATCAAGTCTTTGCAAGAATGGATATCCATTCTCTGATAAATCAGATCAAATAGTATAGCCTATACCTTTTCTACTAAAAAGCATTCAAGTAAAATATGAAGATGAACTAAGTGTAAAATTTTGGTAAATGAAGTAAAGCAAATATAGAAATTAAAGCGAAGAAATAATGTTAAGCTCTTATGATAAGCTTATTTCTTTAATAATTTAAAGAACTAGAAAATTTACCATTAACTAGTTACCGTATGGAAGGCAATACCACTCCATAGCTTTGCTGCTGTGTGATAACTGCTCTGATACACTCGGATAGTGTTCACGACTTCTTAATATGCTTAGACGAGATTTATTGGAGCTCTAAGAAATGCTTGTAATAATGACTTCCCCAGAGTACAATTGGTTTCTATATTGGCAGCTTGGTGGGCACTAAAGTAATCTACATAACTGTCACTTTTCCAGGACAGATGAGGTTACGGGCATGGCATACTGCCTTTCAAACGCATGCCAACATTTGACAGAGTATGCGCACGTCCAAGATCCTTCAAAACACTGCCGAAACCCAGGTGTCCCGAAACCTTCCTTCACTTGTGCACTGTTTGTGCCTATAAATGAGATGAAAAGGAGGCCAAAGCCAGGGGCAAATTCAATTTACTTTTCACAGTATTGTATCTTTCTCCTTAGGAAGCAATCCCTTGCAGCAGCGTTCTAGAGGCAAAACCACATTCAGCACGTGGATTAGTTTCTAGAGCTAACTCAAGCCAGGCATTCAAAGAAACACACACCTCAGTACCATTGGAGAGTGAGAATGCCTCATGACAAATTTGTTACAGAATCATTTTCTAAAATGTCTTTCTTAGGAGTATAAATTTTAGAATTAGGAAAAAACTATCCAAAGTCAATTTAACTCTTTATTTCATAGGTGGGAAGACTGAGAACCAGAATCCCTAAATATTTAGCCCCTAGTCTATGATTAGCCTCATGGTTTGTGAGAGAGAAAATTCCTTGAAGGCCAGGTCCTGACTTAATCAACTTTATGTTCCTTTCATTTCTTCTTCCTTCCCATTCTTAGACAGTTGAAAAATCACAGGATATTACCTAAAGTGAACCTCCCTTTCTCTTCCAAATGCATGAGACCATACAGTGAGTATTTGAACTTTCTAATTCTCTCTTTTATCCTTTCTGTGCCTCCTTACATGAGATGCTGTGTTATTTTTTCTGAAATTATACTTCAATCTGATTAAGTTTCAGTGTGATCTTGAAGCTATGACAGGTTTATGTCTTCCGAGAGCTAAGAAGATGTAATAGTATGCATGGAGAATAATGCACAAGGAGAAAGATAAAGATAACTTCTGGAGGTTTGATCCCTGAATTACTGTCATCTAAATTCTTTTAAAGTAAAGATTTTTAAATCACTGAAAATTTCATGATCTCATGGCTACTATAGTAACAGTGTGATGTATAAGCACAAATGTCTTATATAGATTAAGGATGACTCCCCCGAACACACTCATTCCTGTTTGTTACCAAGTCCAACCCGACAGAAGTGAGTTGCCCTCCAGCCTTCCCTGAAGTAAATCGATTATATATACAAAGCCCTTCTGCTCCATAGCAGTTTCACTTTTTTCTGTCTTAAATAATATTGATAGTTATCAGCAAATCAGAAAGGAAGAGGAAGTATGGAAAGTAATAAAGAGAGGAAGCTCAATATGGTAGAAGAAAGATACCCCAGTAATGTAACCTTGGCTAAAACAGTCATTAAATGTAGAGGACTCACATCAGTAGAGGGTGGAGAACTTTGAATTTCTTAGAATATTGCGCCTGCCAGTTAGTGGTACACAGCAAGGATCTGAGTTAATAGGCTTTACCAGACATATACAGAAACAAGACATTAGAAAGCATGCAAAATTCCAAAATATGCCTGACTGTAACACTGTAGTACACACTGTTTTTACACCTAACATACGTTATATATAATATGTATAGATCTATAACATATATGCAGTTTGAGGGAATTCATTCACAAAAGATAGATAAGCAAAATTTATTCCTGAGATGGTGGCAGTTCTGAGAAAAGGCACTGTCAGTTTGCTTTAGCTCTGTGATCTGTACGTTAAATGATAGAGAAGAAAAGTGATAAAGAAGGTGTTAGCTTTGCTGACCTAGTGAAAGAGTAGTTAGCTATCCTTAGATAGAGGCATGCTCTTGATTTTGATAATTGCATTAGACTGCATAAGTGGATAAAAAAGAATGCCAAACCAGGGAGGTGTTTCGCCACTAAGCAAACGTTGCCTAGAATCCTGCATTTGATTCTAATAAAGAAAATGATATACAGTGGAAATCCTGGAGCAGTTTCTAGACAGTAGTGCCAGAGGATGTGAAACTATATTACATGAGAAAGAGAAAAGTAATGTTTAGCAAAAGAAACATAAAATACAAAGAAAGAGTATCAATGTCTTCAGGTATTTAAAAGTCGGCTATGGGAAGGTGATTAAATTGTGAAATATAACCTCAAAGTATAGAACCAAGACATAAATGTTGCAGGGAAAGTGATTGAGGTCCATCATGGGGAAGCTGATTTCCAGATCTTTTAGATCAGCCATCTCAAAGTGGAATCAGTTGCTCTGGGAAATTGTAAACTTACTGTTACTGGGATTATTCAAGAGCCAGTTGGGTAACTATTTGGTGGGAACATGTTAGAAATAAATTAAGCGTGGGAGACGAAGTAAAAACACCAAATGATATCTTTTAATCTTAAATACTGTTTGGAAAATGAATAAGCATGAATCCTGGACCAGTACCACCCACAAAGGACTATTTGTGCCTGATTAGTCTATTTGTATGCCAAAGCCCAATGAATAGAAAAGATACATTTTGTACAGCTGTTGAAATAAGCACACCAGAACACTTGGATCTCTAAAATAAATTTGATGTTTGGTATTACAGTCATTATAATGAACAAATTTAAATATTACTTGGCTCTTCCTTTTGAACTAGTGTTCACACACGCATTTGCCTGCATGTGTGTTAGTAACAGCTAATCAACAACTATTTTCTGAGTGCCTAATCCACAGCCCATTTTTACTAGGTATTATGGCTATACAGGGATTGATAAATATAGTTTCTTTTTTTATATATAAATACTTGGATTCTTTTTTTTTTTAAGGTTTTTATTTATTTTTAGAGAGAGGGGAAGGGAGGGAGAAAGAGAGGGAGAGAAACAGCAACGTATGGTTGCCTCTCACATGGCCCTCACTGGGGACCTGGCCTGCAACCCAGGCATGTGCCCTGACTGGGAAACGAACCAGGACCCTTTGGTTCCCAGCCCGCGCTCAATCCACTGAGCTACACCAGCCAGGGCTTAGATATAGTTTCTTAACTGGAAAGATTTACCTTGCTCTTCTTTTCTTTTCCTTTTCTCTGTACATATTTGTATAGTCCAAACATACTGGCTTTTTCTTCACACTAGACAGAGATTTCAGTCCAAGCTTTGTCATTTATTAACTAACTGCATGATTCAATTACTAATCTCTCAAAGTTTTAGCTTCCATATTTGAAGAAGATAATAATAGAACTACCTTCATGGTGGAGATTCACTGAGATATGGACATAACTAAGTGAGATATGGACATATATAGTAAGAATTCATTACTTACTGCTAGTATTATATTATTGTTCAAACCCATTGTGTCATCTAACCTTATATTATCTCATTAAATACTTCTTACTCTGGGCCCATTAAAATTTCTAACAAGTCACTACTCCACCACCCTGCTACTGCCCATTCTGTTTTGTGGTTATCTTACCTTGTTTTGGAAACACATGGGTTTCCCACTTCAGTTTAAACCTTGATATATTAAATATCCCTTATCAATAGAAAACAAGTTCTTGCAGTGTCTAGTGGGAAAGAATTTCCTGAGACCCACATGGGAAGATGGGGCTCTGTTGTATAGTTTATTGATGATGTAATATAAGAGGGTTCTCCTCTTGACTTCTCAATGTCCCATCTCTATCCATTCCACCATGGAAGAGGTCTCACTGTGTCCTCAACAAGGCCAAGACAAAAACCAATGTCCAGAGTTTTGCTCCTTAGCTTCTGCCTGTGGGCTTAGTCCTTTGGAGCCCACAGGCAGAAGCTAAATGGTCTCAGCCCCCATCCAGGTAGCTTAGCTTGTTCCTGGCTGCTCTAGTGGCAGAGTCCCTGTGGCTGCTGGCCACATGGCTATGGACTGAGGACACACTAGTACATGAGGTGAGTGCAGGCCCTGAGCCATAGAGATAAAGTGAGAGAGAGAGATCTTAATCCTTCTGGAGTCAATGTCATCTGCTGTGAGCCCCAGTAGCTGTCAGACTGACAGGGTGGAGTGCTCCCAGAGGAGAGAGAGTCCATGAATGAATGAGGCAAGTGCATCACTGGATGCATGAGACAGAGAGAGAGAGAGAGAGAGAGAGAGAGAGAGAGAGAGAGAGAGAGAGAGCGAGCTTCTTTTGTCCCCTTGGGATTATATATCTCAGGCTTGGAAAGACCAGAAGCTTTTTCAAAAAGACCAATCAACTTTCCAATTTTTCACAGGCTTTCGATGTGTTTACATGCCCTAGTTAGACTTACAGGCCTCTTTGGTCTAGCACCTTCCCCTGTGCTCTCCAACAATCAGGTACTAAAGTGGGGAAGGGAGGAGTATTAATCCCTTTGGTGGAGCAATGCTGTAGCTGGCAAGCAGGCTTGTATTCCCCAGTTTATTAAGCTCAATGTCTAAATATCTTTGCTCTCCATTTCAATATCTAGCTAAACATGGATGGTAACACCTTTACTCTCAACTCTTGCCCTTTCATGAGAAGATGGGAAAATCTACAATGTCATAGAATTTTAGGTGTGGTAAACACTAGTGTTTATCTAGTCAACCTACTCATTTCAGAAATGAGAAACCTAGGATACCAAAACCTAGATGTCATTCAGTCCACCACAGCTTGTATTCTGTTGTGCAGATGTGGGCAGGTTGTGTTGAAACTGGTTCTTCTGTCTTTATGAGGTTTTGAGGCTTCTCTCTCGCTATTGTTCAGTTGTTTATTCTGGGTCATTTCTCCACCATTTAGTTGTATTTCCTGATTGGTCCTGGGTAGAGGAAGGGAAAAAAAAGATGCTAAAGGGTCTGCTTTAAGAACAGGAAGAAAAACAGTGAGAAAGAGAGGAACACAGGTATGAAAAAATGGCAATGAATAAGCACCTACTAATAATAACCTTAAATGTAAATGGATTAAATGCCCCAATCAAAAGACATAGAATAGCTGAATGGATAAGAAATCATGACCCACACATATGCTGCCTACAAGAGACCCACCTCAGGACAAAAGACCTACACAGACTGAAAATGAAAGACAGGAAACAAATATTCCGAGCAAACAGACAGGGAAAAAACGCCAGGGTAGCAATACTCATATCAGACAAGATAGACTTCAAAAAAAGAGCCATAAAAAGAGACCCAGAAGGTCACTTCATAATATTCAAGGGAAGAATCCACCAAGGAGACATAAACATTGTAAATATATATGCACCTAACATAGGAGCACCCAAATACATAAAGAAAATCTTGGAGGTCTTCAAAAAAGATATTGACAGCAACACAATTATAGTAGGGGATTTTAACACCCCATTGCCAAAAAATGGATAGATCTTCCAAACAAAATATCAACAAAGATAGTGTGGCATTGAACAATGCCCTAGATGAAATGAACTTAACTGATATATAGAGAGCCTTTGATCCCAAAGAAACAAAATACGCATTCTTTTCAAATGCACATGGAACATTTTCAAGGATAGACCACATGGTAGGACACAAAACAAGCCTCAACAAATTCAAGAAAATTGAAATCAGAGTTTTAAGATAATAGAATAATTAGCCCTGGCTGGTGTAGCTCAGTGGATTGAGCGCGGGCTGGGAACCAAAGGTTCTGGGCTCAATTCCCACTCAGGGCACATGCCTGGGTTGCAGTCTAGGTCCCCGTGAGGGCCATGTGACAGGCAACCATACATTGCTGTTTCTCTCCCTCTCCGTCTCCCTCCCTTCTCCTCTCTCTAAAATAAATTTAAAAAAAGATAATAGAATAATTAATTAATAAGAGCATACTAATAGCAGACTATAGTGCTCCTCTATCATACTCTCCCAAATCCTTAGCTCCAAACAGATATGAGTTGTGAGTATGGAGAAAAAAGGAAAGTGTTAGTGTTTGACCTATTGCCCTCAGTGAAATATATTACAATGTTTTGGGTAATAAAGAAGAAATAAATTAAGAAAGAAACCACCATGTTTTAGTACCTATATGGTCTAAGCATTAACATAGTTTCTGTATTTAGAGCAGGCTATATAAATTAACTATGTAGGCTTTTCACCTGGGCTCTGGGAAGTCTAATTTAAACCACTCTCACCAGGATGATTATCCCTGAGATTATTCTATAAGAAAGTTGGATCTCACCTAGAGAGACAGTAATAAAATTCCCAAACCCCTAAAACACAGAGAAACTATTCATATGAGGGATGGCAAGAGAGTGAGCAAACTAATTTTTTCTAAAGTTACCAAGAATTGTTTGAATCTCAGATTTTCATTGTACAAATTGGATAAAAGGAGACACTGGAGTAATATGTTTAATCAGTAGGTTGCTTATGTTTAATGCACCATCCTTTGTAATATCAAAAAGTTTGAATCATCATCTAGGTTTGAAAACAAACAACACTGTAGGCCTATGTCATGGGCATGGAGCAGGGCGGCTAATAGTGGAACTTGACCAAATGTGTGTTTGCAAGAATTGAAAAAAGATATTCAAAAAGTGTTTATAAACTGAAATAAATGTACTTACAGATGAAGAAAATAAGGAAGTAGAACTGTCCTTTAGATGGAATGCGACACTAACAATTATTGATCAGAAGCAACATACTAGAAGTCAGCTTGTGGAGGACAAGAAAGAGGGAAGAGGAAATTATGCTGATAGTGTTAAATTTAAGGGATCTACAGAAGTCTCCTAAGAGAGATCCAATAGGTACACTTGCATTTTGAGGTAAAGAAAGGAGTGGAAGGTAGAGATGCAGATTGGGGATTCATTTCCTAAGGTTGAAGTAGTGGTTGAGACATGGTTGCTCAGGATATTAGAAAAAGTGGACCAGCCTGTGCTCCTGGAAACCTCGGGAGTGCTTATTCTTCTCTTGCGACACATCAGGCCACCAGAGTTCAAATATGTTTGGAAATAAAATGAGTAAAAAACAAGAAAGGACTTACGGTTTAAAACTTTTTAATAATTTTCATCATCATCGCTATATTTATATAAAACTTTAGCTTTGCAAAAACATCTCAAATTTAGGGATTTGATAACATAAGCACAACTACTTTTTGCCTTGCTGTTTTTTGTCATTCTCCAAGAAAAGACAGATCATAACTTTGGAAGTACTCGATGCTGTGTGGTAAAGCTTTAAATTGTGTGTCTTTGAGCTTTGTCGTTAAGTTATCTTGGCCTTGCTATAGAACACATAAAATTTTTATTACTATGTCATGTGTCTGGATCAAAGGAACATTTTGTACTAGTTCTAATTTCCCTCTTTCCTCACAGAACAGACAAGAAACAAAGCAGATACCAAAACGGTGAGTTATCCCAGGGCTATCTCCTTGCCTTAAGAATTCTTTCCTGAGATCTCTCAAACCCATCCACATTTGAAGATATTTTAATCTCTTTCCTCTTTTCATACATGCACAGGTTTCTGATCATCACAATGTGATCTCTGTACACATGTGCACCATTTATGTAACAATAGGCTAAGAACATTAAACAATTATAGTTTTATTGATATGATCAAGTAATAATGATTATTATTTTTAGCATATTGATTATATCTTTATCTTACACTAGATACTGCATATGAATTTTACTTGAATTATCTTATTTAGCCTTCATGTCAAACTATTCAGTAAGAGTTATAACTATTCTTATTTTATAAATATGTACATTGAGACTTAAAGAACTAGTAATATTTTTGTTCAAGTCACATAGCTAAAAACATAAAGAAGCTGGGATTCAAACTGTCAAACTGAGGCAATCTAACTCCAAAACCTAAGACTTTATCACTATAATGGACAATTCCCCCACCTTCTAGACTCACATAGATTTCTTACTTCTAGAAAAATTTTCTTGATCACTGCCTTCCACCATTTTGAAAACAAAATCAAAATATTTTTTCTCAATCAAAGCTTAAGTCATCAATAAACACGCACAGGGACAACTAAGTTACACTCATCGTTTAATTTTATTCATTAAGATGCTAAGAGTGTATATTAACTAGGAACAGATGAATGCCAAAATAAGCAATGCCTTATTAGCAGGATAAAATTTGTCTTCTATCTTCCATAATAGGCATGTTCATTTTTAGATATGGTGGCACTCTGGACGTAGAACAGGTATGCCAGTGGATGGGACAACAATATCTGTAACTTGTTCAGACACCTCAGTCAGTCCACATTCTGGCTCAGGAAGCAACCGTACCCTTTCAGATAGCAACCAGCTGAAATACAAGAATTGATTCATTGTTAGTGAGTTTGGACCTACAGATTTATCTGGTCTTTGGGGGCTGGAGCAAATACTACCTTTATATTTTTTCATACTTTTTCCCTCTTTCCCTATATTCCTCCCACTTTCTTTCCTTTATTTTTTTATCCCATGCATTTTAATGAGAAATTGTCAGACAAGAGACACTGCCATAGAACACCATAGTAAATAAGAAAAGCTCAGTCTTCACCTTCATGAAACTTATAGCTGAGAGGGAAACAGAGTCCCACAAACACCTAAAGGGACAACTATAGGTCTGAGTGATAAAGAGATATTATAGAATAAATGGGTGTGTTGCTTAGGGGAGGGGATTCATCAAGTTTTCTCATAGGTGATGATTTCTAAAATTAGACTTAAAAGATTAGTAACCCAGGTGAAGAAAGAGGATGCTGTAATGGAAGAGAACTATATGTGCAGAGGGTTGGAATGAGTGAGACTATGAAGCTTTGAAAGAAGTTGTGTTCTGAAATACATGGAGTAAGGGTGAGGAGTATTTTAAGTCTGGTTAAGGGGAACGGACTCTATCCTGAGAGTGATGGAGAATTCGTGGAAGGTTTTAAATACGATTTTAGAGCCTGTCTTATTATCCTGTTAGTTCTCAATGGCCAAGTCCACAAAAAAAGCAAGTAGTATATGGCTGTAGCCTTGTAAACCAGAAGGTAATAATAAATAGAAGCAGAACACTAACCTTTCTCTCTATATAAAGAGAATATCTACTAATTTAATAATTTCAACCTAACACTAAAATGCACAAACATAGTCTACTAATATGAGTTTCTCTTAAAGGCTTACTAGTATTTGTTTTATTTGATATGTAGATAATAATTTGGGGATAATGCATTTGCTAGAATGTCTTAAACCTGGTCTACTCCTTATGTTAGATCAGATCTTTATCTCTGCAGACCTGGATCATTTTAATAGTCTCCTGTCAGCTCTCCCTGTGTTCATGTCTTCTAAGCATTCTCATGCTGTGGTACTTTACTGATTTTCCTATATGCCCCTCTTCCTTGTTACCCTGTGAGCAATAGGAAGCCAATTAAAACTCCTTTATCAATTTCTTTCATTAGCTGAGAGGCTCATGTATTTACTAGTTAACATAAACTATTTTCAGATTCAATAGCAGCTAAGATTGGTTGCTGAAGGTAATCCTGGGCATTACCAAGAAGGAGGTCCCAGTTGTCAATGTTCCTGTCAAGTTCATGTGTGAAAGCTGGAGTCTCCCTGGCCCATACACAGTATTTAATGCTTAGTAGGATTTCACTTCCACCTCCTCCTTGTCCATCTCTCTTGCACAAAGGAGTCACTAGGAAAAACATTCAAAGTGAGCTCTTTATGACTAAAGATATTGTCAGACAAAAAAAAATCCTCCCCACCCTGGAGAAAATAAGACAAGAATAGCTGAATGGGACTCAAAGTCAAATTTGTCTTTTGCTCCCTTAGCCTGTGGGATGAGACCTGGCTGTATATCTTGAAAAAGTCTCTGATTCATTGTTGCAGCCAACTCTCAAAATAAAAGTTTTGCTAAATGCTGTTCAATTCTGTAGTAGTTATCCAACATTTCAACTTCTCAACTTTATAAAACTGAATGTAAGTTAGAATGATCAGAAATTTTAAAAGTTTATTTCCAAAGTTAGAAAATTGGTGAAAGTTGGTGTGTGATTAAATTGAAATTTTTACCTGGCTGGCATAGCTCAGTGGATTGAGCATGGGCCAGCAAACCAAAGTGCCTTTAGTTCGATTCCCAGTTAGGGCCCATGCCTGGGTTGCAGGCCAGGTCCCCAGTAGGGGGTGCTCAAGAGGCAACCACACACTGATGTTTCACTCCCCCTCTTTCTCCCTCCCTTCCCCTCTCTCTGAAAATAAATAAATAAAATCTTAAAAAAAATAAAAATAAATTGAAATTTTTAGAAAGTAAAAAAAATTAGGGTTTGTATGTCTACTTTCCAGAAGTCATTAAAACTAAGTAATCAGTGAACCAGTATTTATATCAAAGTCTCAGAGAACTTTTGGCCCCCTCATTCCTCTTAATATGATGAATAATTTTTATGTATTTCAATCATCTCAAATGCTAAGAAAAGTAGTTGATGATTTATAAGGTTTCTGTTTTCTTAACTTATTACTTGCTAGCTCAGTCATTTAATAATTTATTATCAAATTGAAGCTTTGGCAAGGCCAATGTATGTTTCTCTATTTTAAATTTATTTGCCTAATATCCATAATTGCTGCCAATGAATGAGCTTCTAGGTGATAGACATTAAATTGATTGTTTTGCTTTTCCCCTTTTTTGATTAAAATAGGTTATACTAAGACAGTATAGTCAATGTAGCAAAAGGATTCTTGGAATTTCCTGAGAAAGAAGAGAATAAAATCTCAATGCTTTGTAATTGGATACCTAAATTTATTGAAACTTGGAGTTTCCACTAACAAGGCACAAACATTGGACAGCCAGAAAATAAAATTTCAGTTGTGGTAGAAAGAGATGGGCCACCTGACTGAAGCCGAAGAGCCACTGTCAGGTATGTCTCTTTTATTACAACTGACACTGATAAGTCAGTTCTTCAGCTGCGCCATAGGGTTAAGCAGCTGATCCCTCTATCAGGTATCAATAGTGATTAGGAGGACTGGACGTTTCTGACTCCACCGCAGGTGGCCAGTTCCCCAGTTAAGTGATGTCTTCCTGTGGTGGCTGTGGCTTTTTCAAACTTACAGTAATGTGCTTGAGTTCTGACATCACAGCTGGGACAGTGCAAGCTTGGCTGACTACTGGAACAAGACTGCTCTGTCAGTGGACCTTAGTGCAGATGATTCATTTAATAATGCAGATTAGACAAGGAATCTTTTATGTATTCATTAGTATATACCCCAATGGCTTTATTCAGAGGTATTCATTTTATGGACATTTTATAAAACCGTCTATGCCAATGTTATCCTTTATTTTTTTATTTTGACCAGGAACTAGTAGGAAACTGATTGGAAGTGGTTGGTGAATACAAATACAGACGATGTCTGCAAAATAATGAATGATATATCTAGTGTGTGTATATATATATATATATATATATATATATATGTACTCATGCTATATGTATATAGATGATATATATATATGTGTGTGTGTGTATATATATATATATATATATATATATATATATATATATATATATAAAATCTATCTCTCTGGCTATGTACATACCTATCTTTATGCCCATATAAATATGAGTGTATGTGTTTGCACATGACTTATTTCTGGTATATTATAGTTCCTTGAACTTTTTAGATTGCTAAATTGTAGTTATTAGGCTGTGGTTTGGAATACAAGAGGTCTTTATTTATGAAATATTTTGAAATTAATGGTCTAGGTTATAAGAGAATGAATATTTCCTAATACAGATTATAAGCCCAAAGAAAAATTGCTTTGAAAATAAATTATACAAGCTTGAGGAGTTATAGAATTTTCTTTTTTATCTCCTTATGAAAGTCTCGGTTGCTAGAGTGAATGTGGAAAGTTTTATGTGAAAGGAGGGACAGATAAAAAGAAATAACAATTTAAGCATTTATTACCTTGTTAACGGATCAAGCTAATGAAAAGTTTGTCTCCTAAGCTCATTTTCAGTGCTGGTAGTTAACTACGAAGATATAGGTCATCAGACACCTCTAACTGCCTGTTTCATTGTCTCTGTCTGCTCCTGAGTTTCAGACATGGCTTCTTTTTTCAATTTTGCATTTACCTTGCCCTCTTTCACCAGCTGCCCTAATGATTTCAAAATAACGGAAGTATTCAAATTTGTGTTTAAATTGATTGTATTCATTGTACAATGGAGCTTATTTTCTAGTCATGTGTAACTGCTTAATTAACTATATGGCCTCACAAACTCTCTAAGCATTATTAAACAAATCAGGTTAATTTAAGAACAGTCACACAGTGATTGCTTTGCAGATTTAGAACCTTGGTAATTGGGTTCCAGGGTTTGTGCTTAGTCACCTGATATATTTCAGGAACACTGCAATATCTCATAGAAATTTTGTGACAATCAAAAACATTTCTGTGTCTAAAAGTATTTTAAAACCATACATTAGTATAAGATATAGGGATATAACTATTAATCAAGTTTCTAATTTTTCAGTGAACAAAAATTATTTCTTGTAGTGATCAGGCTAAATTTTTGTACCCTGTTCTCTAGGTCTTCGCTATGGGAGTCTTCCAGCTTTCATCAGACCAGCCTGTTTCCTGTTTTCATTGTCCTACACTTATTTTTAGACATAGCCCCTGTTTGAAGTTCCCTGTTTAAGAAAATGAATATGTAAAACTGAAGGGTTCAAGTGATGTTAGGGATTCCTGCTCACAGAAAATCAGGTCCCTTGATCTATGCCCTGCTGAAGATCCTATTTCTTTGGTCTCTCTTAACTCCTCCCTCATTTGGAGAAATGTACCTATCAGTTTGAATACCTTTGAATTGAAGACTCCTGATAATAATTTTTTGAATCATTTAGCATTTATTCTGCCAGTTAATTTAGAACTTGTATCCAAAATGATGACCTGTTTCCATAGAACCACACTATACATTTGATGTCCTCAGCCATTGTCAGATCTTTAGGAGAGAACCTAGTTCCTCAAATGATGCCATGTGACCCAGAAAGCAACACATACTGCGTTAAGAGTAGATTATAATTCAGTTTCACTTACTGCTAAGCCTTATACTCACTGCATTATTTTACTCACTGTTTTATTTTCAGGGAGGCTGTGTTTATGCCAGTCTTCTACATACAGCACTTGGCATTTAGTTTGGTGCAGACACCAACTTCTTTTTCAGAACCACGGCACTTCAGTCTACATTTGCCTCTCTTGAAAAAACAAAAAACTGTGTCTTTCATGGCACATCTCACTGCTAGAAAGAAAGGAAAGCATATGAATCATTGAGTTATTATGTGTGTCTTTGGATCCTGAACTTGGTGTAAATCAATTACTGACATGAAAATTATTATAACATCTGCAATATGCTAAGTTTTCTCCCCTGGAGTAGAGATTTAAGAAGTCATTTGTTTTTCCGGAAATGACAGTTTTGTGATATTTTCTGTTTCATTGTCAGTTTTTTTTTTTCCTACAGCTTAGAGCTGCGACAAGTAGTAGCTAAAACTCAGTTTTCCATGAGAATTTCTAAATCGATATTGTTAGACCAGAGTGCTATAGAGCAGACATCATATGTCCCTATGGCTACTTGCTGACCTAATTATTTTTCCTCTCATTCGAAAGGAAACATTTTTGACTTTGGAATTCAAATATGGAACAGTTAGTTCATGTTGTTTAAATTGCTATCTTGTTTTTATCTTTAGGACACTGTTTTATGGGAAGAATGAAGAGAATCCTAGCAGGCACTGGGGTAGGAGGAGCTTTTTGACACATGCAATAATCGAGGTTAATCAGGGAAGAAGGGGTTTCTGGGAGCACGAGCTATGCTGTTCATGACCAGCTGGGTCACTCAGGGAGGGAGCCTCCCAAAGAGAAAGCATTCAACATAACGGTGAGTGAGCAGGCATCGGCTGAGAAGGTACATGAACAGTGTTCTGCCCTCTTTCCCTGGAATGTTCACATATAAGACCCAAATGTGATAGGACTGACAAGTCAACATATTGATGTCCTCTGCTTTCAGGGAAATTATGTTAGCATAAAATATTTGTTACTTTGGGTAATAGGCTTCATAGGGAAAAATATTTGAACCCATATTATATGGTTTTTCTTGCCAAATAATTTAGGCCATGTGATATCGCTGTTGCACTGTATAAAATAAAATGTCTCCTTATTTGTATTGTCTGGAGAGGTGTTATTTATGCCTTTGATGCCAGAAGGAAAAGACATCTCATCAGCTTAAAAATGAATCCTCAAATTACACGGTCCTACACCAGTGGTATGAAGCATGTATGATGACTTATTGGAATTTACAAATAACAGAAGATGACAGCTGTCAAGCACCAGTATGAGAAAAAGAATGGCATTATTTAAGTGGAAATTCTAAATTAGCATTTTCCCACTAGTAACAAAATCAACAAATATCATCTCTCTAG
The DNA here is from genome assembly GCA_004026765.1 of Micronycteris hirsuta. Taxonomy (NCBI): domain Eukaryota; kingdom Metazoa; phylum Chordata; class Mammalia; order Chiroptera; family Phyllostomidae; genus Micronycteris; species Micronycteris hirsuta. The sequence goes on from PVJI01015930.1 coordinate 15,231, forward strand.
CTAACAATTATTGTACCATATGAAAATTCATATTTATGCATAAGAAGGAATTGCAAGTGTTTCAGCTTTTAGATGAGACTATGAGTACATACCAGTCATGTTTCTGAAGATATGGAAAATGTCATGAAGGTTTTCACAATGTTTTTTCCAAAACCAAGGGACAAAAGGGACAAATGTAAATCATTACAACATAACTGGAGTTAATATTTTATTACCCAGATATGATTGTCTTATATACTAGTCTTCTCTACTTTAAGAAAAACTTGTTTTAGTAAAAACAAAACCTGATTCTAATTCAATTTGTTCTAAATTTAGAAGGCTATTCTACAGTAATAATCCTCATAATTTCCATCTGAGATAATTTATTTGAATTATGAAATAATACAAACCAATTGAATCTTTTGTCAAAAATATTTAAGGATTTAATTTTTAAAATTTACTCAAAGCTAGACTTATTTTTAGAGCACTTGCTTTCATCTGTGCTGCTAAGTCGTGAAACGGGGGTTCAAACAGCAAAAGCACTGAAGTTCTAGGCCACTCCTGAGCTAGAAGTCCCGAGTTTTGGGTTGTTTTGTTTTGTTTCCAAGGTTAGCGGAATTACTTCGTTGGGTGTGTGTTGCTACAATGTTCTTGCTCACACAGGAAACATACTTTCCCTATTTCAGATAGCCTGAAATGTGTCGAGACAGCTCATTTCATGACCTCCAGCAAAACACACTCCTTTGGCTGCTAATCCATCCTAAGAGTGATAAGTACAAATAGTTTACGAAGGAGAGAGCCGGGAATTCAACAGGGAAAATATTGCCTCCACTGTCACCTATACCGGTTGTCAAAGAAGAGTTTCTTCCTCCAAAATGAGGCACGAAATGGTTACATTTCTTTCTAAGATATTTCAATACAATGTAAAAGTAATTATAACATTTAGGAAAAACCTCATATATCCCGTAGTCTATATTAGACACTCTGAATGTTTATCTACTATTAATCCTCATGATAATTCTATGAAGTAGGCCTAATTACTATTATTATAGGCTTAATTCACAGATGTGAAAATTGATGCAGAAGGAATAGAAGTAGCCTAATAGATTTACACAGCCAATAGGTGTTAAAAAATCAATCTGAACTCAGGTATCAATCAGTCAAAGGCCATGTTCATTTTATTATCTGATTAATATTAATTGCTATGTAATTGGACCTAAGGTAATAGAGCCATTATGCTTTTAGACTCTAAATCAGTTGAAAATGCCAAATTTAAAAAAATGAGAATTATCAAAGTATCAATAAACTATGCAACAGAATACAGCCAAACCTATTATTCTTGGTAGCGGAAAATTCACTGTTGCCATATGACAACAATGCCCCATTATTTCTCAAGGATCTGGATGATTAGGCTTTGCTATCCTATCTAACCCGTCTTTCTGAACAGACAGCCCATACCGAGAACAAAGCATTTGAGCAAGTCCTAAAACCATTGTCCACAATTGGAGGCCGGAGCAGGAGCCTTACTTGGTAGGAAGATCACAAGTCCCTTCTTTGTGAATCCCTCCTGGGGACCATCACAAACCCTCCCTTGCTAACTGTCACATCGCTGTCTCCAGTCGACACCGACCCAGTCCTCTCTCTCCAGAAACTTATTTCAGCTACTCAAATAATATTTCCATTTTACCTGGTGGCAAGAGGGCCAGAAAGAAAAATAAAATGAAGAGAACAACCAGAATCTTCTTCATGGGGAGAGTCAGTCAAATCCGCAGCTCCGGAGTCATGTAGTAAGAGGAAGGTAGAAAGTGAATCTTTTTATATTTCCTTTCCTGGAGTGGTATGAATATAGTCATTCATGTTGATCAAAAGTTAACTTTCCTGTTTAGCAGTGCCCGGGGCAAAAGTGCCTTGCTTTTCTTTTATCTCAGGAATGTAAAGGACCTACGATATCCCCAGTGGGTCATTACGATTTTCAGTAATGAGCTGTCTAAAAAATTCCATAGTAATGGGAATTTTCTACAGGAGGTTCGAGGAGAATAAATATGATCATTCAATCTTTTATTTTTCTGTGTCTTAAGCTATAAATAGTAAATAAATTACTGAATTTTAGAAGTCACAGAAAATCTTGTTTCCTAATTTATTCTGTTGCCACCAGACCACATTGTCTCCCCGATCATGGTCATTATCAGAACCTTCTCCATTCTTACTGAAATAAATAGTTCTTTGCTTCTGTCATAGGCAATGTGGATCTTAGAGACACAATAGGTATAAAAGATTTGCACAGTGAATAAATACACAAACACACACAAATAATGTGTGTTTTATCGTATTTACAAGATTCCAAACGATGGCACCATCCATAAATACTAAGTCATGTTAATAAGAATTATTTGGATGGTGTCTGTAGGAGATATTTTAGTTATGGTTATATGAAAAGGATGTCTTGCAGAAGATCCAAGTTAAATTTGGCTTTGCTTCGAGTGCTTTTTTAAAATAAGATTATTGGAAATGGTGGTTACCATGGTCCATTAAAGAGAAGTAGTAATGAAATGCTCAATTTAAAGGCAGTAGATTTCTCTGCTTTTAGAGAGCAAGGTAAGTTTATCTATAAAGATAAAAATGTGTGCTGGCTGGTGTGGCTCAGTGGATTGAGCATCTGCCTGAGAATCAAAGGGTCAGTGGTTTGATTCCCAATCAGGGCACAGGCCTGGTTGTGAGTCAGGTCCCCAGCAGGGGGTGTGTGAGAGGCAACCACACATTGGTATTTCTTTCCCTCTCTTTCTCCCTCCCTTTCCCTCTCTCTAAACATTAATAAACACATTTTTTTAAACATAATAAATGTAATGAACCTTGTTGTGCTTAATTGCTGAACCAAGAAACCCAGAACACTGCTAGATTATTCAGTGACTATTATATAGGAAATTGTTAACCAGTCTCTGTCTGCAATAAATTTGCAAAAATGGAATTGGTTCCTCTGAACTGTTCTTCTTGGAGTAGGTTCAGCGTGAAGGTGGATAATATTAAATTCAATGTGACCTTCCGTCCAAAGAGTGCCATTCACATTTTGGTGCTCAGCCAAGCCTAGTATTTTGGGGTGCACATTTCTCATTCTCAGCACATTGGTCACATTGCAAAGGCTGCTTGTGCTGCTCCAGGTGTTACAGAAACAGATTAAACTAACGCAAGAATAAACCCCGTACCTCAGACTTTTCACTTCGCTGTAGGCTCCTTTCATGGAATGTAGCCTCGTGTATCTGGGCAGAGTGCTCGTACAGAAGTTACAGTATCTGATATCTTTTCTGTATGCTCCTGACTTGCAAAGAATCATTTTGGTGAATTCATCTATTTGGGTTTTATATCCCTTGTTGTTGAACGATAGTCGCTAACATTTGTTGATCATTTCCTGTGTAGGCACTGTTTTGAACACTTATTATACACTAACTCCTTTAATTCTTACAACATCCTATAAGGAAGGTATAACTGTTATTTCCAATCTGTGGAAACTGAGACATAAAGAGATCAAGCAGTTTGCCCCGTTGGGTCTGGCTAATAAATGATAATTGAGCCCAATGTTTCATCCCTTGACCGCCGTATATACTATGTAATGAGGGTCTGATTCAATTATCTTGAAATATCCCCAGTGAAAACTTTCTTTTGTTATGAATTCTTTCATTGCTTTTAACAAAGACATAGGTAAAAATATTTGTAAGTATAAAATGCTAGAAAATTATTTGTGATGTTATTATTATTATTAAATAATTGAGATAACTAATTTGCTAATATGGATTTCAAAAATAATTTTGTAAATTTCCTACAATGTTTTTGAACCTGTTAAATATTTTAAGAAATCATATCGTACATCACTTAACCTGGTATTCATAAGGTAAACCATTGCACAAAAGTATAATAACAAAATCTTTTTTCTTCAAAAGAAAAAACTTCTTTAAGAATGAAAAAAAGTAAGACTCTCTGTGATATCTGAATTGTATCATTCATTTCTGCCAGTAGAACAGATAGAATCTAAGGCATCTCATAAAGATTAACCTCAAAACCAGCATAAGGATGTACCTTACCAGGTATAAGATACTATAAAGTTATAGAAATAAAAAGAGAATAGTATTTTTAAAATATATAATTAAATTTGTCACTAGGCCCATATGTATATGTTCAGGTTTTCATTAGTGTCTCAAATCAATGTGGAAAATATCACATATCTACAAATTATTATGGGATTTGCAAACTATTAGAAAAAATGTCTAGAAACCCATGTCTCCTAACATATAATAATTTCTGATAAATTATATTATATACTTTAAAGTAAAAATAATCAAATGTGATATATGTATGTCTGTACATTTTGTATATGTATGTATATACATGTATGTGTATATAAGCTGTATTGAAAGTATTTGTATATAAAGTGTATCAAAAATACATAAAAATATTTTATAATCTTATCACAGGGAAGGCCCTTCTAAGCAAGAAAAAATATATGAAAGCCATACAAAAAATAATATGAATTAACTGTATAAAATTTTGTAATTTCTTTATGAATGAAAACTCAGTTTTCCCTGGCTGGTGTAGCTCAGTGGATTGAGCACAGGCTGGGAACCAAAGGGTCCCGGTTCGATTCCCAGTCAGGGCACATACCTGGGTTGTGGGCCAGGTCCCCAGTGAGGGCCATGTGAGGAGCAACCATACATTGCTGTTTCTCTCCCTCTTTGTCTCCCTCCCTTCCCCTCTCTCTAAAAATAAATAAATAAAATCTTTTAAAAAATTCAATTTGAGTAAAATATTTACAACATATAATAGCCACAGGTTGAAAAATATATATGTATAAAGAACAAGAACAAATTATTTTAAAAATATAAGGTCCTAAATAAAATTAAGAGGTGATGATGAAAAAGGGAGTCATAAAAGAAGAAATACAAAAGTCCAATAAAATTATCCAAAATATTTAGCTAACTGGGAATTAGAAAGGTTATAAATGATACAATTATGAATTTTTCATAATCACATATATTTCTCGTTCTTTAAAGAGCAATGCAGGTATGAACATTGGAGTGCATAGGTTCTTTTGAATTGGTTTTTCCAGGTTCTTAGGGTATGATCCCAGTAGTGGAATTGCTGGGTCAAAAGGCAGTTCCATTTTTAGTTTTCTGAGGTAATTCCATACTGTTTTTCACAGTGGCTGCACCAGTCTGCATTCCCACCAACAGCGCAGTAGGGTTCCCTTTTCTCCACATCCCCTCCAACAGTTATCTGTTGCTTTGTTGATGATGGCTGTTCTGACTGGTGTGAGGTGGTATCTCATCATGGTTTTAATTTGCATCATTCACAATAGACAAGTGCTGGAAACAACCTAAGTGCCCATCTACAAATGAGTGGATCAAGAAACTATGGTACATTTACACAATGGAATTCTACTCAGCAGAGAGGAAGAAGGAGCTTATACTCTTTGCAACAGCATGGATGGAACTGGAGAGCATTATGCTAAGTGAAGTAAGACAGGCAGTGAGGGACAAATACCATATGATCTCACCTTTAACCTGAACATAATCAACAAAAGCAAAAAGCAAGCAAACTTAACCAGAGACATTGAAATTAAGAACAATCTAACAATAGCTAGGGGGAAGTGGGGAGGGGGCAATGGGGAGAAGGGTTTACAGGAACCACTATAGAGGACACATGGACAGAACCAAGGGTGGGGAGGGAGGCAGGGAAGGGAGGTGGGATTGGAGGGGGATGGGAGGGGAGCATATGCAGACAACTGTAATTGAACAACAATAAAGTTAAAAAAAAAAGAGCAATGCAGGGTACTTCCTCACCACCTCTGTGCTTTGGAGTGCCTTCCCAGAATTTTTTGGACCTCTGGACTACTTAAAGCTGGAAGAACCATCTGAGTGAGGTGCCCCAAGCCTTGGCTGCATCTGAGTAGGCCCTGGTGCTGCTGCTTTTTCTCCAGTGTCTTTAGACCCTCCAGCCTCCCCTCACCTCCAGTGCCTAGTGCTGGCCGGATGTTTTAGGGAGCTCTGGGTTTCCTGCCTGAAGGTCATCCTAGGGACCCCATAGTGACGCTCTGGTTAGCAGGAAGCCTAGCTAGTGGATTGATCCACCAAAAACACACAATAACATTTGGGAGAGTCACTGGAAGTCAGCGTTCAGTGGCAGCAAAATGGGTGACATGGCATCATGAGAAGATGGATTATTTTAATAAAAACGAGTTCTAAAGAATCATGACACTATGCAGACCTGTCTTTTGTATGTGCATGGGAGACATGAAATTCGTGAGGAACAGGTATTTGACAACAGAGAATATGCAGCGATGTTGCCTGAACACTCTGCGGTCTTCACATGCACTGATTGGACAATGGCGAATACAGAACACCCATCTTCTCTACTCATTATTGTCAATCTTCATTGATACACAGCTGCACTTCACATAGACACAGGGGTTTTGTGTTACTTTATATCAAATAATTACATAAACAGGTATTATGTAAGAAATAGTTCCTGGGATCCTGCACACAGTAGGAGCAGCTCTGCTAGAATGTTATTTCTGTACTCGAGATATTTCTCACACTAGATGCCAAGAATTGCCATATAAGAAAACTTTATTTCCAAAACTAACATCAAATTTGTGCATTATTTCTTACAAAATTCTAGTCTCCTTAATTGAATTGGAAATCATGCTCTCTCATTTTCTTTGTTTTAATGATTTTGAGCAATACTCGAGATTTTTATTTTTTAAACATTTTGTAGAACTCACCAGCAAAGCTATCTCGTTGTGGGAGTTCCTTTTGAGAAGCATTTTAACTACAATCCTATTTATTACATATTTGTAGCATTATTTTTAATTGTTTTTAATCTTTCCCCTCAGCTTTATGTTGTATTTTTAAATGAATATATTAATTTAATAAATTTCCAAACTTATTGGCATGAGGCTATTTATGTTATTTTAAATATCTGCAGAGACCGTATTAATACCACTTTTATATTTTTGTGATAAGCTATGATTTTTTGTCTTTTCATTCTTTTTTCAGTCTTACTAGCAGTAAGAGAGGATTGACGAGATGCAAGAGAAAAAAGGTATGGAAGGATATAGGAGTAGACATCTAGATTGCAAGACTTAGCAGTAGTTTGAACACATTCCACCAAGATTGCTTCCAATCTTGTTATTTTCCAATCTTGCTACCATCCACCTGCCATTTTTCCCCAGCTTTATAGAGATATATTTAAAAAATAACTTTGTGTAAGTTTAAGGTATAAAACATGACAGTTTGATACACAGATATATATTGTAAAATGATTACAATAGGGTTAGTCAACACCTCCATCACTTCACATAATTACCTTTTATGGGGGGCAGTGAGAATATTTAAGATCTGTCTTAGCAACTTTTGAGTGTATAATATAGTATTATTAACTATAGTCACTGTACTGTATATTGGGTCTCCAAAACATTCATTTTATAACAGGAAGTTTGTATCTTTCGACAAACATCACTCCATTTACCTCACCTCCTGGCTCTGGGCAACTTCTATTTCACTCTCAGTTTCTATTAGTTCAGCTTCGATAGATTTCACATATAAATGACATCATACAGTATTTGTCCTTCTCTGCCCAACATTCAACTTAGCACAACGCCCTCATGGTCTGTCCATGTTGTTGCAAATGAAAAAATTGCCTTCTTTCTTTTGACCAAAAAATAATCTATTGCATACATATATATCAACATATATAAATAAATGATCTATATACTAGGAGAGAACCAATAAACACAAAATTTATTTATAAAAAAATTGTGTAGAAAAATTTATTCTTACATGTTTAAAATTCAGTCACCTCCAAAATACTCTACATTTGATGCAATACACCTATTGAGATGTTTTTTCCTTTGCTCAAAGCAGTTTTTGAACTCATCAATTTTGATGCCTTTTAGTGCTTCTACTGTTTTTTGTGAAACAAAAAACACATCACATCACATCACAAAATATTGTGATGCCTCTTCACATCAGCAAAATATTTCTTTTTGAGGACTTTTTTCATCAAGGAAACAAAAAACGTTGATTGGGGAGAAATCCCATGAATAAGGAGGGTGGGGCATGGGGGGTCATGCCATTTTTGGTCCAAAACCGCTGAACATTAGCTCAGTGGGCAGGTGTGCTTGCAAATCACCCATCATGAAATGGGAAAATGCATTGAAAGTCATTAAAAAAAACTCACTGAAGCTGAGCGCAGCCTCTCACAACAACGCCAGCTGGTACACTCATACAGATGGGTTCCTAGAACACTCACCTAGTTGGGGAAGCCTGTATAAGGGGCCTGCCTTCCAGGAGATAATTCTGGGTATTTTGGGGGTCCCCTCTCATATATATGATGATCTGTATATATGGTGAGCACAACCAGTCTTCACGGTTTCTCATTTCTCTTTAGGGAATACCTAGCTCTTTTCTTGTGGTTCTCAAGACCTTCTGGTCCCGCCCTCAAGCCACCATCACCTGCCCATCTTACCCCAGCCCTGATGTAATTTTCAGGTTCTCATGCGGTCTCTCATCTCCTTGGCATTGGATATGACTTTTCCCTCTTCTTGGCACTTTCTCGCGGGCAGCCATAAACTTGAGATAACTACTTTTCATCTCTCATGTCTCTTTTTCTCCCAGAGACCCTCTGTTTCCACCCCATCCCCTGCTCATGTAAGGACTCAATTATGCACCAACTTTGCGCCCAGCTCCCTAGTTTCTAGCCCTCATGCTCCAGTTGCATGTAAGTAGTTGATGCCTTCACACCTGCTAGGTAGTAAGATGCACACTGGACCCTCAGCCCCTAGCACAAGGCCTGACCGAAAAATAAATGAAGAAAAACTATATCTCACTCACATCTTTTCATCAATTTTTCTATAGATGAACCTGTGTGTTGTTTCCTTATCATGATTATGGTGAACAATGCTGCTATAACTGGGGGAGCGCAATTATCTCTCTGAGATCCTATTTTAATTTTCTTTGAATATGCACCCAAAAGCGGGATTATTGGGCCATATGGTACTTAAATTTTTAATTTTTTGAAGAGCCACCACGTTGTTTTCCATAGCAGCTGCACCAATTTCCATTCCCACCAACAGTGCAGGAGGGTGCCTTCTTCTCCCGCAGTTGCCAGCACTTGTTAGCTCCTGTCTTTTTTTATAATTATTTCAGTGGGTGGGAGGTATTACCTCGTGACTTGGACTTGCATTTCTTGATGATTAGTGATGCACACATTTTCATATACGTGCTGGTCATCTGTGTGTCTTCTTTGGGCCAATGTCTATTCAATGCTTTTGCCCATTTTTTAAATTGGGCTATTTGTGTTTTTTTTTAATTGAGTTGCATATGTTCCTTAGATATTTTGGATATTAACTTTTTATCATACCAACTGTTTGTAAATATTTTTTCATTCCATAGTTTGCCTTTCCATTTTTGTTTTCTTTTGTTATGCAGTAGCTTTTTGGCTTGATGTTGTCCCACTTATTTATTTTGCTTTTGTTGCTTGTGTTTTGGGTATCATATAAAAAAATTATTGCCGAGACCAATGTGAAGAAGTTTTCCCCCTATGTTTTATTTTAGAACTTTTATAGTTTCAGGTCTTAAGTTTAAGTCTTTAATCCACCTTGAGTTAATTGTATAGTGTGATAGGGGTTCAATTTCATTTTTCAGCATGTGATTTTACAGTTTTCCCAGCACAGTTTATTGAAGAGACCTTTTCCCCAGTGAGTATTCTTGGTTTTTTGTCAACTATTTGTTGATCATATATGTGGGAGTTTTTCTCTGGGCTCTCTATTACTTCCATTGTTCTATGTGTCTGTTTTCCTGATGGTATCATACTGCTTTTTGCTGCATCTCTTAACTTTTGGTATGATTTTCTGTAGTGGTTTGCTTTGATTCTCTTCTTATATTTTGTGTATCAACTGTAGGTTTTTGCTTTGTAATTACTATGAGACTTACATAAAACATTTTCTGCTGACAATCATATACAAAAATTATATTTTTCTATTCCCTCCTGCTTTTATCTTTTGATATTATAATTTATCTCTTTTTATATTATATATTTATTAACTAACCATTTTACCTATAGTTCTTTTTCTTGTTTCTGTCCTTTAATCTCTATACTAGAGGTAAATGGTTTATGTACCACCATATTATGGTAGTACAGTATTATGAGTTGACCATATAGATATCTTACCAGGTGTTGTATATTTTCACGTTACTAAATTGTATCCTTTCAATGCAGATTAAATAACTCCTTTTAGTACTTTTAAGGTGGGTATAATGGTGATAATCTCCCTCAATTTTTGTCTGAGAGGGTTTTCATCTCTCCATTTCTGAAGGACAGGTTTCCTGGATAGAGTATCCTGGGTTGGCTTTTTTTTTTTTCTTTCAGCACTTTAAAGGTATCATCACACTCTCCTGGGCTTAAGTTTTTCCTGAGAAATTTGCTTATAGCCTTATGGGGATTCCCTTCTAAGACAAAGCTGTGATCAAAGAATAGCAGAGAAGAATGGTTCAAGATCCCTGGTTCTTTTCCAAACTCCATCACAACCAGGCTTTACTATTTTGTCATTCTCTCTTTCTCAGTTTTCTTAATGTAAAATAAAGACTTTAGAACTCAATGGTCATTTACCAGTTGTGTCGCAACTGAAAATGTGTATTTTGAAAATACTTTGAAAATGTGTATTTTCTTCCTTTTTCAATACTAAAATGACTACTTTGAAAATGTGTATTTTCTTCCTTTTTCAATATTAAAATGACTACACAATAATTCACCAATTTTGATATTTTTTTAAATGCACGCTGATATGACAGCTGCCACAGTGCAATCTAACAGAATTCTTTTGAATGAAGTTAAAAACAACTAAGCACTATTGCATCCATCTTACAAAAAAAACTCAAAGAAACTTTTTGGCCCACATAATATTTACTATAATAAATTATTTTATGAATATAACAGTTTTCAGTGAGTTCAGTGAATCTATCTAGAGAATAATCAAAGCTGAGTGTGGTTTTGGAATCCCTGAACTTCCTATTAGTATCATGATTGAAGGTGGTCTTAGGGATGGCTCCCTAATTTTGCATCAGAAATGGGACATTTGCATTCTGCACATTTTAGAGCAGAGCTTAAACTTCACTTCTTTAGAAAATTATATCCTGATTTCACGGGGGCATTTTCTCAGTCAATATTCTTTCAGTTCTTATTATGGACTGATCTGTGTCCTAAAAGTTTTCTGTTGAAGCCCCAGCTCCCAATGTGACTGCATTTAGAGCTGGGGCCTTTACAGAGGTAGGTAAATTTACATGAGCTCATAAATACGTGGCCCTAATCGAATAGGGCTACTGTCATTGTAAGACAAGGAAGAGACACCAGGGATGTGCACACACAGAGAAAAGGTCTCGAGATTATAGCGAGAAGACACATACCTAGAAAGCCAAGCAGAGCGGCCTCAGGAGAACCCAAGCCTATCTACACCTTGGTCTGGGTCTTCCAGCCTCCGGATTTGTGAGGATTAATTTTCTGCAGTTTAAACCTTCTACTCGGTGGTATTTTGTTATCGTAGCTTTAGTATATACAGGCCCTGTCATCATGCCAGCTAATTCTCTCTAATATTACTTAGTATAATTAAAAACAAATAATTACTTGCATGATCCCTAATTTACATGTTTTCATTCATTCCTCTCCCTACATGCTCACTTGAGTATCTTCCTGATGGTAACATTGAATTTATTGTTTGCTGTTAAATCACCAGTATTTTGTATTTTATTTTGCTGTTAAATTACCAGATACTTATGTAGAAACAACGTTTGAACGAATAGACCAGTGAATGAATAGAAAAATTAAACTAATAGAAAATTAAATAAACATTCCTATAGCTGTTATAGCCGAATGTTTACAGCTATACTACCATTAGAGAGGTCTTCCAGTTACTTCTATCTCAATGCCAATATAATTTTATTTGAGCTCTGGGACAAAAGATTCAACAATCAGTGACTAACTTCCAGATTTCACAATGAACAAGCCCTTTCTCAGTTTACACCCTGTCTGTATTCCCACATGATGAGAGAACGCACACACATGGACTGTTTTCACAATAAATTCACTGTCATTACTTTCAGGGAATCCTTACTGCTGTCTGGCAATCATATTGCATTTCTAGTTCCTTCACTCTTCTACTCTTTTAGAAAATCATTTCATGCTCTCTCTTCACCTTTGAAGATACCAGAGCTCAAATAAAATTATATTAACATTGAGATATAAGTAGCTGGGGAGTAGCTTTACCCAATTTCTACATCTTAGTTCAAGACCTGACTTTCTACTTTACTGAGAACATTTTGGCAATCATTAGAACTTCATCAACTTCCATAATTATCATTCCCCAGTTTTACCAGTGGGAACTATCTAAGTTCGAAGGTCTAGATGAACTCTCTGAGCCCCCATGAGCCCAGCAAATGATAATGTATCCATTTTTGCTTTAGATCCATCCTTCTTGCCTAGTTAATGATACATTTTTTTCTTCCCACTAAATCCTTTCATGTTTTAAAGTTTCCAGTTATGAGTATTGAAAAGAAATTCTCGCAACCTCATTCTGGCCTCTAGCTACCACATCATTTCTTTCATTCCATGTATTGCCCATCTCTTCAAAATAATTTCCCATATTTTTTCTTAAATTTCTAGCTTCTTAGTCTCTCATGAACTAGATTTGCATCTCTTTCACTTTGCTAAAATTGTTCTAGTAGTGGTCTGTAAGCACTTTCACATGCTAATTAAATGGTCTTTTTTTGTCGTTATTTTACTTGGCTTTTTAGCAATAACAGATACTGCTTTTAAATGGAGTTTCAGGGTACCACATAACTTAGTTGAATCCTAACTTTCTTGTCACTTCTTATTAGTCTCATATTGGTTTCTCATGCCTTCGGTCTTTGAATTTTATTATACCTAGGGATATAAGATTAATCTTAGAAATTTTATGTATACACATTTCCATGGAGATCTCAGTCAGTTTCATGGTTTTAAATATTATCTAGAAGCTGGCAATTTCAAGCTTTTAATCTCCATCTTGTAACCTTTCTTTTGAACTTTAGACAGATATCCAACAGTCTATTCGACATTTCCTATTAAATATCTACCTTTAGATGCCCAAACTGGGCTCCCAACAGGCACACTCTTGCTAAACTTGTACTTCCCACAGATTTCCCTACTCATTTAATGGAAACTCTATTTTTACAATTACCTAAACATAAAACCTTAGATCATCTCTGGCTTGCAAGGATGAAAGTCACATTCTCACTTTCTGTCCCCAGAAATTCTTTTGGCTATACCTTCAAAATGAATCAATAATCTGGTTATTTTTCATAATATCTACTCTTAGTACCATGGAGGGAAAGTATTCATGGAATATGAGAATGATGGAAATGAAGAAAAAAAGATTTTAATGTTTTGTGTGATGTCTATATAAAGACCACTTCAAATAGTTGAGAGATACATGGATAAACATTAAAATTCCCATTTGGAAGACTGAAATAATATAGATAGTAGGTTCTGTGTATTTACTTAGTGATAAAATATTTTCATTAATATTTGTGATGAGCAAACTGATAGCTACCTTAGTAACTGGTCCAAGATTGCATGAGTCCATAGTAAGCCCTCTAGTATTGAGACTAGAAACGCCTTCCTCCAGAAATCTCAGTTTCTTAGCTCAGCACTGAAATGAATTCAAAACCATAAAATTTCTAATAAAATGTTGTTTGTTTAAGACAGACAATAGCTCAGATAAATGTTTTATTATTTTCCAACATTTATTGATTAATATCCACTATGGTTATCAGTCTGTTAGGAGTTTGAGGAAAGATAAAGGAAAAGGATATAACACTTCCTAAACTCATAATTTACTTGAACTCTAGCTGTGGAAGGGGCATCTACAAAAGCCATAGCACACCGAAACACAATGTACTGAGTACATGCATCATGTTGTCAATACCTTGATTAGAGCTCTAGGACTGGGCATTTTTTACATTGTTCTTTGTTCCTAACTAACACACTCAATTGGGATATTGAGAAATGGTGATTCTGGACATGGATCGGTCCCTGACTGTAGGCATGGACAAAAATTGCCCCCCTTTACTAATTTCCTAGTCCTGGTCAATTTTTTCTGACTCCCAGCAGCATTTCCTTTGATAGGACTCCTGTCTTGTCATTTTCAGGAGTTCAGAGGAATAGACTTCCTCAGCCCTGGCAGTCATTGCCTATTATCACTTCAAGGTCACTTTTGTTTATCTAATTTCCCCACACAGATGCAGATTCCACAGAGACCTGTAAGCTTTTAATTTTTCTCCTCCCATCTACATGATAATGTATGTGGGGATATCTTGTCACCTAGTTTGTTGTAAATTTTTTCATGAGTTCTGATTTCACCATTTAGTTCCTCCAATTTAAACTATGATGCCACCACCACCTTCAAAAATTCCTTTTCTCAAAGAGTTAATGCAAATCTTGAATTATTTTGCCTTAGATCTTATCGAATTCGAGTTTTTCAACTTGTTCCTCCCATCTAGAGCTTTTATTTTTCTCTTCTGAAATTCTTAAATTTGATCCTCAGATCTGATTCATGCCCATGCTGAAGTGCAGAGTTTGGCTACCCTCCGTGCCTCTAACTTGTGCATTCCACATGAGTTAAACATATTTTTAAGACACACTTCACATACATCTCTGGTGGCTATATATGATGTCTGTCCTGGTGCAAGTTTTTAAGGTGGAAATTCCCATTAGCTTCTGTGGCGGGGCAGGGGCAGGGGATCCACCTGCAGAGCTCCCCCACACACCTACCCCCAGTACACCATGGATGAGAATAAATCTACTAAGACATGATCTGCTTGGGGAAGGAAGATAACCAGTCTCTCAAAGAAGGGACTTGAGCCTGTTCCTCGATGGGCTTTTATTGGGTTCATTTGCATGGGAATACAGGTCATATAAGTAAAGCTCAATCATTGCCAGGCAGTAATGACCAAACAATAGATGACATTCAAATAACTATGAGGGCTTATTCTGAATCAGGGTCAGATAGCCAAAGGGTCATAAAACTTTGGGAAACAAACTCATTTCATACTTGGACCCTTATCATTTAAATTGAGGGTATTAGCAAGGCAGGTTTCATAGGATTTTATGCATTCTTTCTTAGGCCTGATCATCCTGGGGAACCTGCCCATTGCAGCACAGGGCTGCACCCACCTCTGGCATTGTTTCAGGCTTAAGTCAGGTGGGGGATGTGGGCAGCCAAGAGATTAGGAGACTTCTTACAGACAGAATGAGGACTCAGGCTATGTCAAAGCCAAGGGGTAAGGATCCATCACCCCCATTTTCTATAGTCCCCCAAGTCCTTACCTGATGCCCCATCTCAACTGTCTTGTATTAGGTCATCCCTCCCTTAAAGAATCTTACCCGTCATTGACTAACCATCATCCGCCTGGGGCCAAGCAGGGTGAAGTAAAGGGGGCAGAGGCAGCACCCCTGCGGGAAGATAAGCTTTGTCTCCCTATTGGCTTATGGTCCCAAGGTCTCTCTCTCTCAGCCTTAGATATGGAGGGGTTACAGTTTCTGAAACCAGGCAGGGTGGTTCCAACAAGCTTCACCAGATTTAAAAAAAAAAAAATCTTAGGTCGGTAATTAAGTGAGTTTAAAAGAACATGACAACTAACAAATATATTTGGGAACCTGGTAGAATGTTGGTAAAAGGTTGCTTTATCCTTTGTTTTTAACTGGAAAACAAATGTTTGTTTCCATGTTTCTTCCCTAACTTTAACATTACAGAGACTAATTGTGCTGTCTAGTACTTATATTGAGGCTGAAATAACAGAACTTTATGCATTTCCTATGACATCCAGAACAAGGTAAGAAAATGCTGAGCTCATATTTTAAGTCTAAATTCTTTAGCCAAAGTTCAAATTGTGTTTAAACCCAATTTAGTAATAATAGTATTAGATGGTGTTCAGTTAATATACCCTTTTGAATGAGCAGAAACTTGAGAGAAGAGAGGAAAGGCCAACAAGTATCTCCATGCTCTGTTGTAGCTTACGCATTCATCTCATTATTTTGCTGTCCTGTCACTTAACATCAATAACATGATGATGGCATCAAGATTAATTGATAAGCCTATGGGTATGAATTTTTATGAATCAAATTTCTAATGAGGTCATGGTTATGTCGGGAAATGTCCAATTGTTTCAGTTTAGTTGAACCACAACAAATCAACGGTGGCCCTAAATTGGAGCAAACACTGTATCCATGATATGCCTCTACCAAAACCTCTAGCTTAGAGAAAATAAGAAAGATGCTCCCTCATTTCATTGAGTATATAATTAGCACCTGCAAAGGAAGATAGCAACATCGGTTTATGTGTTTATTTATTACAGAAGTTCTAATTACGTTCTATATTGCTCCACATTGGCGAACACGTGGCTTCTTTGGCCAGAAGTACATCTTCCTTTCCAAGATTAATCTTCATACCCCCTCTCAATGCAGCAAATCTTACTTGGTGAGAAACATATATCAATTTGCTTTTCACTTGGAAAACAGCGTCTCCTACAGTGACCAAAAGACTTTGAGCACTTATCAGGATCCACCAAGGTACATGTGGCTATAGTAAAAGAAGAATAACTGAAATTACTGACCTCTTACTTCAGAACATATTATCTCGTTACAAAATATATATACTTTAACAGTATCTTTAATGCCCTAAAAATCTTCTAGGGTCCACCTACTCATCTTTTCCCCAAACCCTCGGCCATCATTGACCTTTATTTAAATTACTTTTAGTTTTTTTCTTTCCTAGAATGTGATATAGGTGAAATCACACAGTACATAGCCTTTTCAGATTGAAATTTTTTTCTCTCAGTAATATGCATTTCAGGTTTCCACATGCCTTTTCAGAGCTTCATTGCTTATTTGTTTTTGACATTGAATAATATTCTATTGTCTACATGTACCACACTTTATTTATCCATTCATCTACTGAAGGACGTCTTGGATGCTTCCAAGGTTGGTAAATCATGAGCAGAGCTTCTATGGAACATCCATGTGTAGGTTTTTGTGTGGATATATATTTTCTAATCTTTTGGGGAAATAGCAAGGAGCACAACTGCTGGATCATATGGTAAGAGCATGCCTAGTTTTGTAAGAGACTGCCAGTGTGCGTTCCAAATTGGCTATGCCCCCTGCAGTTTCGCCGGCAGTGTATGAGGGTCTGTTGCTCGATCGCCTCACAGGTATTTGGTGTCGTCAGCATCTCAGATCCTGTATTTCATTCCAGACATTTTCTTCCTAGTTATCTTTCATTTTTATTAAATATGTTGCCAATCATGCATAAACTACTGCTTAACACACTCACTATATACTTAATTATGTTGGTTTAGATTTTTTAGTTCTGGAATTTTTAATTTTGTTATAATTTTCATATCTATGACAGATTTTTAATCTTGTTTTTATTTATTTAAACAAATTCAACATAGTTACTTTAAAGTCTGTGCTTATTAACTTTATTATGTGAATCCTTTATAACATGGATCGATCTTGAGACTATCATGATAAGCTAAATAAGTCAGACAAAAAATTAAGAACCATATTATTTCACTCATATGGAAGATATAAAACTGAAAACAACAAACGGACAAACAAACAAAAACTCATAGACACAGACAATAGTATGGTGGTTACCAGAGGGAAGAGGGTGGGTGAAATACATGGTGATGGGAGAAAATTTGATGTATTGGGTCTAAAGTGTGAATAGATGAGTGTTTGCTTACTTTTAAGATATGATATTTTGAAAGAGTGATGTGAAAATATAAACCTTAAGAAATGAGAACAAATTACTCAAATGAACACAAAGCATGTAAAAAGAACATGTACCAGGCAGAAAAAAATAGTATGAGTTTCACCCTAGGATTGAAACAGAACATGATATATTTGGGTCCAAAAACTAGTAATGAAAATGGTTTTCATTCATTAAAACCCTACGTATCAAGTATAGTTTTAAATATTTTGCATACATATCTTATTTAAGTATCATCAAACTTTGAGGTAGATGTTGTTCAGTTAAAAATGTGAGTCTTTAAGTGACCAAATAATTTTCCCAAGTTTGCAAAATTAATACATGCTTAACCCATGATTTAATCTGAAGTTGTTCCAAGCCCAGAATCTACACTCCAATTATTTAACCCATGGCCTCTACATTGAAAAAGTCAGACATTGATGTGTGAAAAGCACTCCGTAGGGTCTGGATATTGTCTCCAGTTAGATGCTGCTTACGGTAGATCTGGCTGTGTCTAGGAGCCTTAATTAGTTTATGACTACAGAGGAATGTGATGATGAGAAAAATGAAAAGTTGACTGTTTTGTGAATGACAAGTTTTAAGATAGTTCTACTGACATGAATATGTTTACAAATATAAAGAATCAGTAATAAATTCTTGATAATATATTTCACATAGGCTTAATACATGGTTTTCAAAGCTGCAACCTGAATGTAGGAAAGATTTTACTTTAAGAAAATTTAAATAAAATAATTTTATTCCTTCCATTTGGAATTATGTGTTAATTTTCTTGACTTGGATATGTCTTAAAGTTGAATGATAGCTAAGGATTTAATGTTTCTTTCTGTTTCCGATCTATTTTCCACCTCTTATTCTGATTTTAGAATATATATTTTTTAAATTCCTGAAGCATTGTCAGTTTGGCAAGGGTTATCCTTATCTTATGTCTGGCATCTGGATCTACTATTGAAGACACTTCATACCAGAGAATAGCCATCATATAAAGGTCATCAAAAGTTATAAATGGTTCTAAAATATTAATATTTGTGTTTTATTTGTCTTAGCCTATTCAAGAATATTTAAAATGTTTACAAATTGAGAAAGGTATAAGCCCTTAAATCAATAGGCTAAAAATAGAGAAAAAAATTAATTTAATTTGTGCCGTCTGGTGTGGCTCAGTGGATTGAGTACTGGCCTGTGAACCGAAGGCTTGCTGGTCTGATTCTCAGTCTGGGCACATGCCTGGGTTGCAGGCCATGTCCTCAGTAGGGGATGCGCTAGAAGCAACCACACATTGATGTCTCTCCCCCTCTCTTTTTCCCACCCTTTCCCTCTGTCTGAAAATAAATAAATAACTTTGTTTTAAAAAGTTACAGTTAATTTGTAAATTGTCTTAATACAAATTAATTAATACAAACTAATCAGTGCCACAAGAGAAGCATGGTGTTCATTTGTCACAGGACATCTTTCTGTATTGGTCAGGAAGTTATTTAGATGATCAATAAACTCCTGGCCAATTTTAAGAGGCCGTTTATTTGTATGGACTCCACTTATGTCCCAGCATTTTATCCTGTTTCTCAGGCAACCAAATTGCCTTGGTGACTGACTCACTTTAATTTTAAATTTAATTAAACTTAAAACACCAGGTCTGATACTGTCTTTTTGCCAACATTTCAACACAGGTGAATATTTCTCCTTAGCTCTTTTAGACTCAGCCTCCCACTCACCATGCAATATATCATAAAGCTGCCAAAGCCGGCATGTTTCTGCCATGTGAGAGCCATAGGCTATTCTGAGACGACTTAAGAATTAGTTACACCTGGACAGTGCCTTGTATTCCTTTGCCTCTCCTACTTCTTCCTGTCTTTCTACTTCTGTTCCTCTTCTTCCATTTCTTGAAATAGTGCAATATGATATTCAGTGTGATAAACACTTAATTTACATTATCTTTTACTCTTTGCACAAGCTTATGAAATTAATGGCATTACCATCCATTGCACGAGTAAGATGATTAAAGCTCCCTCCACAACTACAGAGGAGCCCCAGCACCTTCATATGAATCCCGTCCTGTTTGACAGCAAGTTTACTCTACAAGCTGCAGTAGTGTGCTGTTTTCACTATTGCTTTGGATGATTTCATGCTTGCTCTTCCTTAAAACATGCCCATTCATTCATGTTTTGATCCCATCATCAGCACTGATGTCTATTAATTTTCTACCATTGGCCTCTTCAGCACGGCATCACTGTGTTTGATCCCAACACTTTCTTACATCTTCACAAAGTATTCGCGTAGATCAAAAACCTTCCGTTGCTTCTTTTGTGACTTTAAGGCTTTACCTGTAGCCAAACCACACCATTGCTCAACTGATAGATACGTGCCACTCTACGGACTCCTTCAAAGCCACACACTCTGACACCTATCTTACCTTTTCTGGTTTATTTTAATGTATTTTATTTTATTTATTTTTGTCTATCAAATACAGAGCATTCTATACATTCCAATAGATATTATAACTTAGTAACTGTTCTAATGATTAAGAGGTAAAGGGAAGATTGTGCTCATTTTTATAGCATTTTCAAAGCCTTCTTATTTAAAAAGGCTTTTCCAAAATACTGTGAAAATATAGTTTGATGGTACAGACCTTATCCAACTGAAGGGCAGATATTTTCCTATGTGACTTTGTTGCTTTTGACCACATTATCTATTCACCCTTTTCTTTAACCTCAGTGCCTTCCAGAGAGAGCATGATGAAGTAGGAAAAACAAATATGCTGGGATCTGAGAAGCTTGGACTCGTATCAAATATATCACATGTAGACAGATAGGTGTGACCTTGAAAAATGATCTCTTTTGATGGCGTTTTTCTCTTTTATAAAAGGAGGCAACAGCAAGCATCTCATAATGTTATCTATCGGGCCAGACTAGGTTTCTACATGAAAAGTTATGAAATACTGTTTGTACATACTGGCCATTCGTATTTTCTTCTTGTCTTCTCTTTCTTTTCCTCACCTTCTAAATACAAGTGACTTACCCCAATTTTAAAGCCCCTCATCAGAAAATTTGGGACATTTTCCCAAACTGCCACAATTGTCATAATTCCACCATTCTCACTATTTAAAGCATACTTATATAAACCTTTTAAATCAAGCAATGCCATTGATTTTTTTCCAACTGTCTTATAAGTATGCCCAGACATTGGTGCCTTTTACTTTTCTGTTTTCTCAGTGTCCGGCATTTTTCTCAACAGATCACTAGGCGCTCAGTGGCAGAGGGCTGTTGGCGGACACACTGGCGCCGTGGGCCCCCACACCTTCCTCACTCACATTTGAGGTCCTCACGTACTCAGGGCCATTTCACTGTAGTAACAGCAGCAATAATAACAGCAGTACCTAAATTGATAGACTCATTTTCCGTTTGTAAGGTTACTCTGCAGTACATTGTTTCACTAAACCCTAACTGCATGTTGAAGGTGTATGTAATTAACAAGCACAAAATTTTGTATTAGATTTTCTATTTTTAAAGTTGTTCTTGGTATGGATTCTGCTCCCCCTCAGCCCCTCTCTTGTTCAAGACATTGACAAATCATTTACATTCTCTGAGTGGCAAGTTGTACAAGCTAATAGGAAGCTAGTGATAAAATCTAGATCTTCTAAGTTTGAATTCAGTTCAGGTGTCCCTCTTGAATTTTCAACTCTAGGGCCAAATTAGAACACCTTTGGGTTCATTTACATTTCCGTTGTTAGTGAGTTTGGATTGTCTCAGAGGCTACACCTGTGAAGAATATCATATTATCATATAATCACCACCAAGGGCTTCACTGCAGTGGGGTTTTTTTTGGTGATTTATTTTTCATTGATTTATCAAGCCATTGCTATATCACGATATGCATTAACTAATTCAACAAGGATTTTTGAGGTGCCATTTCCTTACTGCCCCCTTATTCCTGCTGCACCTCATTGCCCAGCATATTCTGAGACTACATCCCAAATCATCTTATAAAGTCTATTATTGATTTTGCAAGAGATGCATACTGTTGTTCTCAGTCCATGCATCTTTCCTGGGGAAAATTTGTTATGAAGATTTCACTTCTGAATCTTATAAATAGATTTAATAAATCACGATTTTCTTAATAATATGACTCTAAAAGAAATCATGTACCCGTAGACAAAGGATCATCTCCTTTTATCTGCAAACTAATTTTCAAAATGAGGTAATTAAAATACGTTAGTATAACACTATTCCAAATGAGGAAACCAAGATTCAGCGCAATGAAGAGATGTTTTTAATTGAGAAGATTGTGTTAAGTACCTGCATTTTCCGAGCCATAGCCTAGTTTTTGTTTGTTTGTTTGTTTAACTAGAAGCTGTATACTACATACAAACATGCCAAAAGCATCATTTACCTGGTAGAATGAAGGTCACATAGCACAGAAAATGGAGGAGGTAGTAAAAGATCTTCATTCTGTAGAGAGAAGCTACTGAGAGATTTGCTAACAAAATGTGGAGACTAGAGCAGTATCCAAAAAGCCAAGAGACATTTACTATTTATAGTTTTCTAATGAAAGAAAGACTCTCTTTATCCGGAAATTGTTTTATGTTTTGTGTGCTTATCTCTGCTCCATTGACTACGGCTGTGGGCAGAATTACCTAAATTGAAAAACTTGAAATAAACCGATCCTTAGGGGAGGAATCTCTATGTAGAAATAGTGGTAAACAGGACATCGTCTGTCAATGGTGATCAATGAAACATCAACACAAAGGAGCATGCAGGAGGGGGGTTAAGATAAATATTTGTTTACCATAAACAACAGCCAGTGGGGAGGGGGGAGGGGACTGTGGGGAGAAGGGTATTCAGGAACCACTATAAAGGACACATGGGCAAAACCAAGGGGGAGGGTGGAAGCAAGGGAGGCGGGTGGGTTTGGACGGGGTGGGGGGGAGGGGAGAAAACTCAGACAACTGTAATTGAACAACGATAAAGTAATTAAAATAAATAAATAAATACATACATAAAAATTAGAAAAAAGAAGGAAAAAAGATGTAAAACAACTGGCATTACCATGTCAGTTAAACTCTTGGTTGCTTTCAAAGTATATTCTATTCACCAAACTGGTGTGTAAATCATCAATGTGTCCCTATGTCCAAAATCCTTGCTTATGTAGTTCCATGCAGTTCCATTTTCTGGCAGTTCTCGTTATTCTTTGTTTTTAAGTTTGTAGTTGTTGTTCTTTTGGTTGTGTAAGGAGGCAAAGTGTATCTACCTATACCTCCATCTTAGCTAGAACTCATGTATTACATAATTTCTGACAGGAAGTTTGCCTGTAATCTTTTCCTTTTTTAATAACAGCATTATTGAGGTTTAATCATTACCAAACCATTAACCTACTTAATGTGTACAATTCAGTGGTGTTTAATGAAATCACAGAATTGTGTAATCATCACCACAAGTAATTTTAGGATGTTTTCAATGTCACAAAAGAAACCCTGTACCCTGTAGCTGTCACACCTCCCCTAAACCCTAGATCACCATAAATATACATACTTTCTGTATCTATGGATTTGCCTGTATCATACAAATGCAGTAATACAATAGGTGAAATCTGTGCTGGTTACTTCCACTTACTATAATATTTTCAAGGTCTATCTATTTGTAGCATGAATCTGTATTCCATTACATTTTATTGTCTAATAATATTTTTTGTATGGATATGCCACATTATGCTTATGAACCCATCAGTTTTTGGAAATTTAGATTGTTTCCACTTTTTAGTTATCTTGAAAATGCAGCAGTGAACATTTTTGTACAGCTTTTTGCATTGACATATGTTTTTATTTCTCCTGCACATATTCCTAAGTATGTAATCACAGAGTCAATGCAAACTCCGTTCTTAATTTTTTTATATACTGTCAGACTGCTTTCTGAAGAATTTGACCAATTTACATCCTACCAGCATTGTACGAAAGTTCCGATTTCT
>PVJI01015931.1:0-39662 GCA_004026765.1 Micronycteris hirsuta
AGAAACTGAAGAGCCCCCAGGGGTGCAAGGGAGAGCAGGCCACCATTTAAGACTCCCACGAGCGCTGGGTGGGTGCAGAACAACGTCCGAGCAAGGAATGAAGCCACTTAATAAACGAATGTAAAATGAGCTATTAAATAATACTAGTCTCTCGGGTGTGACTTGTGTCTGGGTAAGCGCTCTCACGTGCGGGCTTGGACCACTCTCCTGCGGGCCGAAGCAGGCGTCTCCGCCAGGGCTCACTCCTCGCATCCAGAAGCGGCGCCTGCGAACGAGCAGATCCACACGCGTGAGCGAAAGTAGTAGTGTCAGTTGTGGATTGATACGGACTCGGGTTACTGACCAAAAGGAAAATGAATATGAGCAGAATCCTGTTCAAGCACCCGCCGACTTGAGAGCTCAAAAGCAAGCCCACCCTCCTCGGAGGTGTCCGCACCGGCCTTCCTTTGCTCTCCCACCGCTGGACCGGACATCTCCTACGGAAAGCCCCGAGGGCCGTAAAGTCTCGGCGAGGCACTGAGACAAACCCTACACGGTGGTGGGTGTTTTCTGGGTTCCTGGGTAAATCTGGGGGCGTAGAGGGCCAACCGATGGATAAGGGGGGGTTACTCGTGCCTGCTTTGCACCTGGAGGAGCAGATCCCTCCACAGCAGACAGCGGCAGCACCGCAAACCCTGACCGTCTCAGACAACCGTTCGCAATCTCGGAGAACAGAAAGAAAACAAAAGCAAAAACTGAGAAATCGCTTATGAAGGGATTAGCTTTCAGCGCGAGACGCACCTATAGACCTAACAGAACGCCGCTGCCTTATATAAATCCTTCACGTCGGGCCTTTGTCCTTGGGAACGGGGATGGAGCAGCAGCCGAGGGCACGGCTACCGCCGGCCCCATGCCTGCCCGTTTCCGGGCTTCCCAGGGCTCCGCACGCTTCTCCTTACCGACTTCATGGCGTCGAGGTGACCTGCATGTCACAGCTGAACAACGCTCAGAGAAAGGCCACCCGGCTGGACAGGGGAAGCGCCGAGTTTAAATCCGGAGCGAGCTGGTCCAAAGCCACATGCACAGCGCGCACTGCCGTCTGGCCTGGGAATCAGAGCACCGGGTGACTGCAGGCTGCCGGACCGACCTGAGTTTCCGTCCTGGCCGAGCTGTTTGCGACCCGTACGATACTGGACAAACCTTTCCACCCTTGCCTGAAAAGTAATACATGCTCATCTCTGGGGGCTGCTGTGGGCACCACAGGCAACGTCTACAGGGCACTTGATAGCTGTGGTCGCCGCGGGGGTCGCCGCCATTACGGGGACTACCCAGCGCCGTCCCTCGTTGGCGTCTCCTGTGCACGGGGCCAGGCGGGGGGCCCCGCAGAGTGGCGGGCAGGCCCCGGCCGGGGCAGGCGGCCTCGGCTGGCACGAGCCGGCCTCGGCTGGCACTGTTGCCTCTCGTGCGTTTTACTTTAAAAAGACCAAACTAATCCCAAAGATTGCTAATCAAATCCAAACCAAATAAGGAAAGAAACTGTTCCTCCTTTGCAAAGAACCATAAAACAGGAAGGAATGCAGAAAACACAGGCTTTTGGAAACAAATCAGCAGGAAAAACTCAATGCTCTTTGGGTACAAATTCCCCCCAGGGAACGGAGGACCTGACAGAGCTTAAAACCACCCACCCGCTGGCCGAGGGCCCTGCCAAGAGCTCTCCGTCCCCCGAGGCTCCTGTCAGTGCGCTCACCCCTGGCACGGTGACGGTCACAAAGTGGGCCTCCGCTTCCTGCCCACGGACGTCCTGCACGACAACCGAGCGCCCTGGAGACGGAGGGTTAGAGTGGAATTCGTGCGGCGCGCACACAGCCTGACCCGGGGTCACCGGAGGTCGCGCTGGGCTCTCGGCACGTTTACCCCGGTTTTTCTGTTCTGGGGTAACTCTCGGGTCAGTGGTGGGGACAGCTGTGAGTGCTTCAGAGGAAAGACCTGCATGGGAGTGCTAAATAAGCACCCCCGTCCCCAACAAACAGCAACCCAGGCAACGAGGAGCTAGGTCCCCGCAATCGCAGGCTCTGGGCCGGCAGAACAGCGTGGACTCTGTCAGGGATGTGGCAGGCCAACGGGGCGCAGTGGGACAAGAGCAGCGTCCCCACGGGTCGCCCGATGGAGGTTGGTCCACGTCTCTCTTTGTGCTGACGGGAGTAGGAATCCCAGCCAGTGTGCGACACACACACACACGCCCCGGCACCAGTGAACGCTGCCGTGCTTTTCTCTGGAATCAGAGGGCCGTTCGGGTAAACACCCTCCGATAAAAAGGGGCTCAGAATTTGAGAGAGCCTCCACCGTGCGGGACGAGGCACTGGCTGGCACGTGAACGTCTCTTACTATCCATTTTTTTCTGTTTAGTTACAAAATGCGGTTTATCCATATTTGTCCTGGTGACCATTCTGTTAAAAACTGGCTTATAATACCTGTGACACCGAGAACATCTGACATACTTACCTGAGGGGACCTCCCCACCATGCGCCTCCTGCGTTACTGCACAAAAAAATTAAGAAATCAAACCTGACTCTCACAATAGCCCACAGACGCTCTCGCCCGCTCCCACACGTCCCAGCCACGCTTCAGGCTTGCAGGGCCTCGCGGTTCCCTCCGTCGGCTACTCGAGGACCCCCGGACTCACAGGCGAACGGTATCTTGATGCATTTTTTCTAGAAGACACTTCACTCCAACCAGGCATATCCATCATCCTTACCCAGATCTCGCCCAGGAGGAGCCCCAAATGCATCCATTGTCACGGTGAATAAAAGGCAATTGTTAGTTTCCCTCAAGTACCTTGACCTTTCCTTCACTTAGGTAGCTATTGTTTTTGAAAAATTTTTCCTTATGAAAGTATTGCCTATCGCCTGTATCTTCCCACACGCTCACATTTCATGTCACTGCCTGTACTCCAGTTTCCGCCTGGTGACATTACGGTTTGGTACCAATGCCATTACCGCTCTGACAAACGCGCTCTTGTCTCAGGCCCCCGTCTGCCGCGCCGGAGGTTCTGCTGCTCCCCGCGGTGCGCGCATGCGCCTTCGGAAGTTTAAAATGCAGACTTAACCCCTGCGATCCTTCTGCTGGCACGGAAAACGTTCTGTCTGAACGTCGTCGGAAGAAATCGCTCGAATGTGTTCCCTGGCCACGAACATCCTGCCTCTCAGTCTAGTAAACACAGGCGAGGCGTGTCTGGGGAATGACTCTTGCCTGGATGCCAAGGGAGCCCCGTCCTAATGGAAGATTCCAGTTCTCTCAAAGATGTTAAGCAAAACAGCCAATCACGTTTCAGTTATCAGGGACCTCAGACACTTTGAGTGTGTGCTGAGTGTGCACGAGGAAGCCCGGTTTCTGTGCCACTCAGTTCTCCTAGAACGCGCAGCGGCTGTGCTGCCAGGAGGGAGGCGTGTCGTGCCACGAACGATCGAGAAGGAGTCCGCCTGGCTTCTGGATGGAGGGAACTGTTCGGTCCTGATGTTTCACTTTTGCAAACAGAAAGTTAGCACGGTGTCACTCACGATTCCCAGTGTTCCTTACATTTGAAGTTTGCGGAGTAAGGATCATAAAAGACTAAAATGAAGCACTGTAGGATTCCAGCAAAAGTGCACAGAAATCTGTAATTTGGATGTTACCCAGAGATTTATCCAAAAGAAGGAAAAATATATTTTTATTTTTGCTTTAAAATAAAACAAAGGCCTTAATTTAAAACACCAGACCAACCAGTACTACAGTTCTGCTTAATTCCTACAGGGACAAAGGAGATTTGCATTTTCTTAATTTGTTGAAAGAAAAAAACCCATACACTTTTCTCTCCAGTTTTGAGCAGTTCAGTAAAACCGAACTTCGAAAGCGGTATCAGGAGTCGGACTCAAAGTGACAAGGATGGCTGAGGAAGAGCCCGCGGCTCTGCCGGGTGTCACTCACACGTCTGAAGACGTTTTCCTCACAGGACACCAAGGCAGCGGGACCCCCTCCTGGCGCACAGTCTCGCGGGACCGCACATGCCCACTGGCTACTCCCAAGCCCGTGCAGACACAGAAGCCGGGCGTCATGCTCCCACACTTAACAGAGAACAGCGATGGATTTTAAAAAAGGAAACAAACCCGCATAACTTCTGGGACTTTAACACAGAAAATGGAAAAAGCATGTCTGATCTGATGTCAATTCTTTCAAACTTCCAATAATCTGAACGTACATTTAACAAAAAATAGTTTAAAAATCACATCATGCAGCTGGCAGTTCTCAGGATGTCTTTGTAGTTTTATTGCTCTGTGAAAACAAACTGCCTCACTGAAAATTGTACTAGGTCAGGCTTTTATAAGAAAAATGTTTATTATATTGCTCATTAAAGCTCACTGATTAATTACCAAGTTCAGTCAATAGGTTCTTTTGAAAGAACCATGAGATGAATGTTTTATTACTTATTTTCATAATAATAAGTAGATTTGACAGATTTTTACCTTACAAAATCTCAATGGTTTATTTCACAATATTACTTATTTGTGAAACCAAAGCATTAGTTATTCTCCTTTTCCTTTCCCTTTATTTCTGTGTGACTTTAAAAAAAAAACATTTAAAATACAAGATCTGCCATGACACCGCATCAGGCCATGGCCAAAGTCACAATGAAATGTGCCTACAATACTGAAAAAAAAAAAAAAAAGCACTATGCATAAAGTAACAAACCAGAGACTTGCTGTTCTTGGAGAAGAACAGAATGGAACAGATAAATCAATTCCCTTTGTTTTCTTTTTAAAGGAGGTTGGGTAAGTTCATGCAGGAAAACCAAAGGAATGGGCTTGTAAATTCAAAATAAATAAAGCAAGGATTATTGGGCTTAAATTGTCTTACGAGTGAAAATGTTATCGAGGGTTTTAAGCAAGTACGTGAGGGTAGGCGATGTCCTTCACATCTGGTCCAGAAGAGCAAACAGTGCAGACTCGCGCGGCTCTGGCAGGGCCACGGTGGACCTGGGCCGCCGTTCCTGTGGCAGGAACAGGCAGGCCCCACCGCTCAGGGCCCTCACAACAGCAGGCCAGCTGCACTGCACCTTCCTGACGCCTGGTGGTCCCTCTCTGAGTTGGCAGCGGTTTCTCCCCCCTTCCGTCCTTCCCCCCAGGGGAGGGCCCCCTACGAGGCAGGGCACTGGCTCCCACCTCCTCCTGCAGTGGCCCCTGGTGCCGCTGCGTCTGACACAGAAGAGAGAATTGCGGGGATGCGGTCACGGTGAGCTGGACACGGAGACGGGCTAGGTTCACGGGCAAACGTGGTCCAGACTCCCAGACACTCAAATGAGAAACATTTTGCCAACACAGTGATAAATACACGTGGTATCGGATAGCAGACCATGATAAACTTCAGAGTAGAAAGGAACCGATCTGGAAAGTCTGGTGCGGGCGTACTACAGGGTGCAGAGGGACCGGCGCCGTCCGTGATCACAGAACACTCCAGGTGGCCCGGAGAGAGGACTGGCGGTAAGGGCAACACACCAGAGGCAGCGGGTGTGGCAATTTCACACAAAGAATGACTTAAGTAGCACTGAAAACATGGGGACCACAGTCAAGCTTCAGAAGGACAGCTGACGCAGCACAACACAGCCCAGCTCCAGGAGAGCCGCCGCCTGCTGGGGGCGAGGGGCCGAACAAAACGTGCGGTTCCTGATGAAACTTCCACGTAAAGACGGAACTGCGCTATGAGACAAAGAGAACGAACTAGCAACAGCCGCTCAGACTGCGTAGAGTCTGCTGTTTTCTGTATGAGTTCTAGATGCCATAACCTAAAGGAAGAAAATGTATGTGCAACATTTAAAAATAAGGAAACGTGTGAAATCATCGTGAGGCTGACCAAGACGAGGAGGCAGGACACGGGCTTTCCCTCCGCCGGCAGCTTTGAGAGTCTCGGAAACGTGACTGTGGCCTGGGCCCCGCTGTTCCCGGGGTTTCTGGCTGCTCTCTGGGGCTGGGCGGGCACGGACCGGGGGATCCCTGAGCGGGGGGGGGGGGGGTTAACTCCCAGGGCAACGCCCCCGCCCCCAGCCCCTGTCTCCCTCTGCCCCCCACGCGGCCAGGCGGCGGCCCGCTCCCAGCCCGGGTCTGTGTGTGGCCACCAGGCCTCACGAGTGACAAACGCACACTTGTTGCTTGAAGACACTTGAGTTTGGTGTGTTGCCGACGGCAGCACATCACAGCCTGTGTCTTAGAAAACGTTTCAGGTGAGAGAAGACAGAAGGACGAGTCCTCTCAAAACAGATGTCCTGAGAGGCGCGTGGGCAGCGGCGCCGCGTCCAGACTGGGGACAGGGGTGGCCGCACACAGGGAAGATCCCTGTTGCGGGGGGGGGGGCCTGGGGGCACAGCCTACGGGGGGACCCATGGACGCAGAGAACAAATGGTGCAGGCGCACACACAAAGTGTGTGACTTCCGATGACCGGCGCCCCGAAGAACAGTAGCACTAAGAAGGGGGGCGCTTCGGGGGGACAGCTCTTCAGACAGGGCGCCAAGGGGACCTTCTCTGAGGAGGGGCCTCTGAGAAGAGACAGGAGCAGCCGGGAGTGGGAGGTTCAGGGACACCTGGTGAGGGGCGTGCCTTTCAGGTGTGCTTTTCTCCATTAAAACACTGTTTCATCTTATCAAAACAGCCCAGCAAAACTGATGTTGGGGACGGCCAACATCACTAGACCTTCGTGGGGCTGAGGAAGCAGGAAAGGGACCCAGAGAACTCAGCGGGGTGGGGTCCCAGGGCCCAGGAGCTCTCCATTCTCTGGGTGACAAGAAGGCACTCGGGAAGGGACCGGCAGGATCATACGTTTAAAGACCACGGGCTCCTGTGTTCAGGAGCAGGAGGGGCAGTGAGAGTGGCAGCCGAGAGCAGGTGGGAAGGAGATGCAGGGACCAGGCAGGCGTGGCCCTTGGACCAGGGTGGCAGGACCGCACTCCACCCAGCCCTGCGCTGGGGACCATAAATGCAGCCGCTAGTCTGCAGCTCCTGCGGGCAGGGAGAGGCTGGGCGGGGAGGGGGGGTGCGGGTGAGGGTGTCAGGGAGCCAGGAGATGCCCTTCTCCTGCGATGGAGCGCTGTGGGCAGGGCGGGGCGGGTGCCGAGCGGGTGGGAGGCAGGAAGTGCAGGGGTCCCTTGGCCTTAAGCAGAAGAGCCAGCAAACATCGGAGAGGGGAGGTCAAGGCACGTGGGGCTCGGGGGGACGTTTGGACAGAGCCACCCGGGCAGGAGGCGACGTGTCCAGGAGGCACCAGTGCATTTAGACCAGAGGAGAGACGAGACCCGGGTTTAAACTCAGAGGAGAGACGCACTCCCTGGGGTACGACTGGATGGAGAAGGGGTGCAGGGAACGAGACTCTCAAGCCCACGCTGGGGAAAGGATGGGCTCCTGGGCACCACTGGGTTGTCCAGTCACGAGTGACAGAATGGTGTGGCTTGGAGGGGAAACGAGAGGGGAGGAAGCAGAGGTGGCAGAGGGTCAGTAATGTTCTCTCCGGAGTGTCCCAGCAAGGCATGCTTGCAATGTCAAGGAAGGAGCTGGCCGGGGTAGAGGGACGAACAAGAAAGGATTTTAAAACAATTTTAATAGGTCATACACAGTAGTCCCCCCCATCTGAGCTTCATGTTCTGCATGGGAAATTCCAGAAAGAAACAGTATATAAATGCTCAGTTGCACACCATGCTGAGTAGCGGAATGAAACGTCACGCTGTCCTGCTCTGTCCTGCCAGGGATGGGGGTCCCCCTCTGTCCAGTGTCCGCAGATGCTCCCCGCCCACTGGTCACTGAGCAGCCATCTCAGTTACCAGGCTGACTGTCCAGGCATGGCAGCACTTGTGTTCAAGTGGCCCTGACCTGACTCAATGGTGGCACCGACGTGCCACAGTGACGCTGGCAATGCCGGTGTGCCTGGGAGGGCCCGTGAAGTGCTTCCTGTGCGCGACAGGCAAGTCCAGGACAAGGAGACGTTTTGGGGAGATAGACCACAGTCGCCTAACTTTATTACAGCGTACGGTTATAACGAATCTATTTTACCATGAGTTCTTGTTGATAACTTCTTACTGTGCCTAACTCACACATGTAACTTCATCACAGGTGTGTGCGCACAGGAAGAAAACAGCATCCACGGGGTGTCTGGGCGTGTCCCCTGCAGATGGCAGGGGAGGGGCGACTATAAGAGCAAGTTTGTGTTCTGATTAGAACGAGTCACCGGACGGGAGGAAAGGCAGGCCAGGCCAGGAGGGAAGTGTAGCCTCTGCTGGTGGGGACAAGGAGGTCCGGCACAGCCACGGTGTGGTCGAGGGAAGACAAGGCGAAGGTTCTCCTCCACTGGTGTCTATTCCTCGTAGTGGAGGGGCCAGGTCATCCCCTGGGGGCGGAATTTTGAGGCAGGAGCACAAGCTGGTCGTCCCCTGACAGGCGGCCAGGGAAAGGCGATCACGGGACGAGAGGCCAGGCGGACTGCCGTGGAGTTTTCCTCTCGTCACGCTCAGCCTGGGACTGTCCCAGGGGACAGGGGGAGCAGCGCCTCGCAATGACAAGGTTGGCAGGGAAGGGGCCCAGGAGGGGTGGAGGAGAGGCTGGAAGGAGGAAGGAGCTCCAGGAGCTGCAGGGCCTGGGGCCTGGGTGGGTGTCCTCCCGGGAGGCTGGAGCTTCCAAGGACAACAGACGGAGCCATGGGAAGAAGGCGAGTGACACCAGGTGGCCCAACATGTCAATGGGGGACGGGCACAATGAACAGGAGGCCGCTGGAAAGGCGTCAGGGAGCATGGCAGGAGGAATGTGGTGGCTTATGACTCAGAGGGACTGGGGAGGAAGGGTCTGGACGTGGCCACAGGGACTGAGGAGGCAGCGGTGTGTGGGCCGGGAGATGAAGTCCAGGAGCGGGAGGAGCCCAGGGCGTGGAGGGCAGAGCATGCAGTCCTCACGGGGGCTCCAGGGCCTCAGATCTCCGTGGCAAACGTGCCATGCCTGACGCATGGCCAGTCGCTTCCCAGTCCGAACAAATACTTGGAGTTCAACTAAAAGGAGATTAGAAACGTTATCACCTCCACAGACAGACGGTCTCTCTCGAGGCTTCAGGACAAGCCCGGAGGGGGGTGGTCACACATTGGAGCGAGAGCCCTGCGATCGTGAGGACAGGGACGGAAGGAAGACACGTCCGCCCGGCCAGCGAGTGCCTGGCACGACCCAGCTGTGTTCTCTCCTCCCGCTCTCGTCGCCTGGGTTTCTGTGCAGTCGTTCCGGTCCCCTGCCAGACTCTTTAATTCTCTCGTTTCCCCGCTGGAAATTCGTCGGCCGGCACCATTGCCGTTGCTCACTGCTGTCCACCTAAGGGCCAGCAGAGTGCCCGGCAAATGTAAGGCGCTTCAGGAACAACGAGCAGAAAGAATGGACATGCGGAGTGCGGCGAGAAGCATCCCGAGGAAGGCTGGCGGGAGTCCACCCCGCTGCGCTCTTCTCTCGGGAATGCTGGGGACACTCGGGGGAGGGGGAGGGCGAATTTCGACCGTCCACCCCTGGGCTCCCGTGCAGGGAGGCCGCGTCTCGTGGACCCGGGCCTCCACGGCGCTCGC
The DNA here is from genome assembly GCA_004026765.1 of Micronycteris hirsuta. Classification (NCBI taxonomy): domain Eukaryota; kingdom Metazoa; phylum Chordata; class Mammalia; order Chiroptera; family Phyllostomidae; genus Micronycteris; species Micronycteris hirsuta. The sequence goes on from PVJI01015931.1 coordinate 9,588, forward strand.
CTGACGACGACCAGGCCTGGGAGTGGCTGAGGAGCTCACCGTCCTCACACACACGCCGGGGGGACCCGAACCCCAAATAACTCCGTTCTGGCCACGCTGTCGCTCACGTGCCCCTCCTGTGCCAGCCGACCAGCCGCACCCCACTGAACCCCAGCTGCCGCACTGCCCCTGCTTCGCAGCGGCGACACACACAGAGCTGCTTTCTGAGTCTGCGCGCATGAGCGAGACGCACACCGACTCAGTCACTGTGCCTTGCAGGTCACAAATGCTCGGAAGCGGGGCTATGTCGTCCCCTCACTGCGATCTTTGGGTAGCTGACTCAGTTTGTCTAAGTCGAGGTCGAGGGTTTGACCTCCAAGTAGATTATTTCATTCTTCTTTGCTTCACTGCCTCAAACCGCCTCCGATTCAGGCATTCTCGGCCCACTGAGAAGTGTTAAACAGACACAGAATAATATAGGGAGAAAATTAACATGCGAATAAAAATTTCCAGCTCTACTGTTGCAAACACCATATGTTACAAAGGACAGCAGTGAAATTCCAAAGCACCTGAAAAATGAGTTGAGAAAACAAAAAGGTTTATATAATCTAAGATTCCCGACAGCAGAAATACATAAATATATATTTAAACTTGAAATATATGGCCGTTCCTATTAAATGTAAAGTCAAATAAATTTATGTGAAAGTCAAACGCAGCCCTCCCCTTCCACTCACCATAAACACAGGGGCCCAGAGCTGGCGGCCCGCGGCCAGCCCCTGCTCGGCCGACGAGGCAATTGCAGCCCCGAGAGCCGTTCCAGGTACTCGGACAGCCACGGGGGAGGGGACAGCGTGGAAGCGCGAAGAACGCAGGCTCTGGAGTCAGACCAGCCCGCGTTGGACCCTGGCCTTCACCCGCGAGCTGCGGGACACAGGGAAGGCTGCCTCTTTCAAACCCCGGTGTCCTTACACAGGGTCACAGATCTGTCAGCCAGGGCGAGCTGCGCAGGCATCGCAAGGTCAAATCTGATGACGCGGAGGAGCACCGAGCACAGACCTTCTAGGCTAACCTGGCAGAATAAAGTCTGACGACAGAGTCTTTGTCCTCAAGCGGAATGGAACAAACTCAAAATCACTGTTTAAGAAAAACTCAGAACCGGTAACAGAAACCAATGTATTAAGGGGAAGGAACCCCGCGCTGTGCTCTGTGAGGGAGGGCCCGGAGAGAAGACCCCCAAGAGGAGAGACGGGGCCGGGGAGTCGGGTGGACAGGCCCCGACCTCCATCGCTAACAGCCCCTCACTTTGTAAAGATGGACGTGAGCTGTCGGTCAGGCGACCTGGGGGACAGAGAGAAGGGTCCACCTGGAATGACACCCCTCCCTGCCGCCGTGGCGGGCCGTCCCCAGACACAGAAGTGCACCGGAGCTCGCCATGCCGGGGCTCCACGTCCGGGAGGAAGGGGGCAGAGGCCTGGCAAGCAGAGCTGTGACAGCGGCCTGGCTCCATGACAGGGCCACGCGTCCGAGGCTGACAAGGGCAGCCCCGCGAGGGGGACGCGTCCGCGTGAGGCCAGGACATTGTGGCAGGAAGCCACTGGCCACGTGTCAGACCCGAGTCTGTGTTCGTGTGGGTGTGCCCGCCTGCATCGGGGCCCACCGCGCCCTAAGCAGCAGACGAGGGTGTAGCCAGAGACGGGAGCGTGAGAGCGGGAGACCGCAGGCCCGAGTGGGCGCTGTGCTGTGCCGCCTGGTCCTGAGGCGGAGGAAGCCGTGGGAACGCTTGTGCGCGCCAGTCGGCAGGTGGCGGGGCTGGTTTCACTGCGTGTCGCTCCGCCACAGCTGTGAGAGCCTGTCGTCGACGTTAAATAAATGATGAGACTTACCATAAGAGTGCGAGTGTGTGTGAGAATGCGAGGTGTGTGGAGGTGAGTGTGTGTGTGAGTGAGTGTTGTGAGGGTGCGAGAGTATGCATGCCGAAGGTGGGGAGAGAATGGGACCGAGGGGAGAAGAACCTGGGGGGGGACTCGTGACACCGCTGCTGAAGCACGCGGGCTTCCCCTCCCCCCTTTGCTGGGAAAACACAGACACGCCTGCTGGAGGGAGGGAGGCTTTGGCAAGGGAGGGAAGCACCACGGGCTGACCTTCCTGGTCAACAAATCCCCAGAGTCAAAAACAAAGACAAACCAGACACGCCTTGCTACCCGCTCCTGGCACTGCAGGAATAACCCAAAGGCAGATCGGACGGTGCCCACACCGTCCCCTCCGCAGAGACACACCCGTGTGAGTGCAGCGCACACCCCAATGCAGGGCGATTCACACAGCGACAGAGGACAGGCCGGGCCGACCCCGCACCAACGGCTCGGCCGTGGCCCCCGCCTGCGGCACGTGGCACCGTGTCCTCAGACCCTCTCGGAGCGAAGCTCCGGGCACGGGGCACAGAGGTGTAAGCGGGCAAGGAGAACAGGGGCGACTCACCAAAACCGGCCCGCGAGCAGCGGTCCGCAGCTGGACTGTCCGACCTGCACCCGAGTCTGCAGAAGAAGGAGCTGGGCAGCTCAGCAAGCAGGGCTGGAGGGTGCGGGGAGGGGCGGGACTCCACTTTGGAAGACAGGATGGCCTGGCCCTCGGCGTCCCTGCGAGCCCGTCACACGACGGAACTGAAGAAAAGAGGCCCCAACGGGACGCCAGGAACGAGATGAGTCAGAAGGAGGAGGGGCAAGGGGAGACCGCGGGACCGAGGAGCCATCCGTGAAGGAGGCCGTGCCAGCGCGGAGCTGGAGCGGATTAGAAGGGCGCGGAGCACGCACAGGTGGAAGCGTGCGGAACCCACCGGGGCACGCTGCACGCCCGAGGTGACAGCAGTGACGCAAACGACACAGAGGCAGCGATGAGGCAGGTGGGATGGAGGCCTGGCAGCGGCCGCCCGCTCAGGTGGGCGCTCTAGTCGTTAACAAGTGTTAGTGGACCTGCCCCGCCCACGCCGGCCACAGAAACACAGGACCTGGTGCTCCGGGCCTTCTAGAAGACTCCCTCCCCAAGCGACCAGCACAAATAAACTGACAGGCTGTGTGACAGGGGCCTGTGCCAGCGGCCCCCGGAGGGAGCTGGCCTTGGCCTGAGGGCGGCCCCCCCCCCCCAGCAGCGCTGGAAAAGCGTCCTGTGCACTGCTCTCACTGGTGGCCCGGAGAGGCGGCATCTGGAGGCGGGACCCCACGAATCTGCTGGTGGGCGCGGCTGGGGCCTCCAGCCAGCAGGTTTCCAGAGCAGCTGCGGCTCCGAAACTGGAGAAGTTCTGACTTCCTGTGGGCGTCCACTGTGAAGACGACAACTAAGGTGCTGTTACATGTCTCTTCATTACGTACGGGTCCCGCACTTGCGGAGATACTGTTCCAGAAGCACAGGGCGGCCGTGTGAGGTCGGCCAGCCCCGAGTGCACCCGTTCGTCATTCCCTCCCGTGGACCAGAGCCCTGTTCACTGAGAGAGGTGCTGGGCTGGTCACCACGTTCCGGGACGTAGACACACGCGCATGGGCACACGTGTGTGTGCACCGCCCCCCGCCCCCCCAGCTTTCATCGCCACTTTGAGGAGAACCGGCTCTTTACTCTCACAGTTGTCCTTCACGTTCACATGTCCCTGGTTGCAAATAACACTCAGATAAAAAAGACCGTTTTACAATCTTCAAAATAATGTTGCTAAATACAGCAAAAGCTACCCAGTGCTTGACGCATAGAAATTGCTGGATAAGCTCTGGACAGATGACCCTCAGGACGTAAAACGACACTGTCATAGCTGACCTCCCACCGGATGCAGCCTCGGGAGCGACTCCGGCCTTCTGACCGAGGTCGCGGCCCTCCAGTCCACGCCGCTCACAGGTGACACCTGGGCAGAATGCCGCAGAGGCTACAGACGTCACGGACAGGGCGTCCAGCCCACAAATGCACCGGAGCAACGAAGAAGAAAACACGACGCGAGCGAGTATGATGAAGGCGAACAGCACCTAACCCAGTTTGATTTTCCAGGGAAAAATAGGAAATTGCCTATTAATTGCCTAAAAGTTGCTGTGTTTGAAAATGGACCTTGACGGGGCTTGGAATTTATAATCAGGGGACCGACTTTTGCCTCTGGTCCCAAACAGCCGGCGGTGTGGCCTCCGCTCGCCGACAAGGAGGCACCCGCCTGGGATGGAACGCCCGCCTCGGGCACAGCCCTGACGGGCCCAGGGACACGTCTCCGTGAGCCTGGTTTGTCCCAGAGTTCCCCCCCTTCTGGAGGGCGTGACTCCGTCCCAGAGTGCCGGGCCACGCACACGAAGTCAACCTCTTCTCCCGTGGAAGGGGACACGGGAGGAGCATCCGTCCGCTCTGACAGGAGCGTGGGTTCCGAGAGGTGGCAGGGCGCTGGCTGAACGGACGGACCCAGCGGAGGCTTCTCCGAGCCCGAAACACAACGAGCCGCTCCCTTTCCAAAGGGCTGCCGTGCAGGTGAAGCGGGAGGGGAAAACCCACGTCGGCCACGGCTAAAGGCTAGCGGACGGCCAGAAAGAAGGGGAGTGCCGCTGCTGGCTGTCGACACCCTCCGCTTGGCTCGCGCGTGGAGACGTGACAGCGGGCAGGGGTTGTGTGAGTGGCGGCCCAGGGGCTACACTGATGTGAAAAATCAGTAAGTAAAACCATAGTGACCACACAACATGACTGTTACAATTTGATGATTATGTACAAAACCAACCAAGTAATAAAACTGCGTGGTACTCAGACCCCTAGGCGTACGCATTGCTTCAGACAGCGGGGAACACGCCACTTCCATCTAAGAAGGCCACGGAGACCTGTGGGAGGGGACACAGCGGTCTCCCCACGGTCGGTCTGCCGGGTGGGCAGAGAGGGGGCTTCTGAGCAGTTCTCTATTACTACATCTTTTAGCAACATTCATGAAAGTCGGCAGGTTGTAGGGGGCCCTAAAACTTACTGCCACCGTGAGACTTGGGGCATTCTGCTCTGGACTTTATTAATAATGGGCTAGGCATGCATTATGAGCGCTCTCAGGTATTCTTGGGTAATGACCCAAACTGCAGAGTGACAGCAAGTGGCAATTACAGTGCAGGGACGAGGGGAGGGTGGGACAAGGACACAACAGCCCTGTGCCAGCGGCTGCCGGGCCGGTGGTCCGGCTCAGGCAGGGCGTGGCGAGCAGCCCGAGACCCTGATCCAGCCTGGGCCTGTTTGTGCCGAGCCCGCCGGAGCTAAGAACGCTTTTTCACTTCTAAATGGTTGAGCAAAAAACCAGAAATAACAGCTTTTTGTGACACGGGAAAATCAGGTGAAATCCAAACTTCCACGTCCATGCATGAGGTTGAACGGGCACACGGCCTCGCTCCATGTCATGCTGTCCACGGACCGTGTGCGGCAGCGCCCAGCAGCTGGAACTCTGTGGCCTGCACACTCTGACAGTTACTGTCCGACTCTGGACGGAGAACGTCTGTGGAGTGTCCGATGCCACCTGTAAAGAAGGACCTAGCCTGTATGTACCTGCTTCCGAGTCCACCCGGGGTCAAGCTCTGCCTCTGCGGACGGTGACACCGCACACCCGACGTGTTAGCGGTTTCTTACACGCTCACCTTACGTGTCCGTGTTTATCTGGCTGCACGCGGCCACAGACATTCTGTGGACCAGCACAAGTCCCTGGGCAGCATTTTAAAAGCAGTGATCTGCAAAACCCCAGAGCACTGCAGCCAGTTTTGAAAACCGCACCCCTCCGTCCATACCCGTGATGCTGTGTTCACTAAAACATCAGTGCAGTAACTAACTGAGTGCACGGTGCGGTAACTAAGTAACTAAGTGCACACACGACCCAGGGAAAGTTTTCCCAGGGGCTGTTTTCCTTTGAGTGCTACGCTTTAAAATTGTAACAGTTGTTTCTCCCTTACCAACGGCTTCAATATATAAAAATTTTACTAGTCTCCTAGGCTTTGGATAAAAAACAAAGTTAATTTACATGTCATGCTTTGGGGAATGATAACTCAGATTTCATAAATAAAACAATTAGTACAAATGTTTCTCAGACAATCTGTGCCGTGATTTTAGAAACTGTGAGGGGAAGACTCGCAGTCCCCGCACCGGCAAACACCGCTTCTCGTGTTTAAATGCTTAGAAGATTGAAAAGATTTCTTCCCGTGCTTACTTTTCAATAGCAACGTTCTTTGGTATGTCAAAGGCCACACAAGTAATTTTAGCTTAGGTACAAATAGTGCTTTGGGCTGGTTTTAAAAGACGCTCTTTGGTTTTAGTGCATTTTTAAAAATGAAGTGTAATAATCATCTCCACGAAACTTTTTTTATTGGTCTGCAGTTCGTGATGATTTCCTTTCCAACTTCAACCCTTATCTCCCAAGGAAAAGGCTTATTTAATTCTGCTGTGATTTTTGTTTAAGAAATGAAATGATTTCTAAACATTTTTAAACATTAAGAGAGATGAAACTCCATTACAGGGCCAATGAATTTTTTATTATTAGGTGTCAGATGATCAAACATTCGAAGCAGCAGCAGCACTGAGCTTCCCTGCTGCAGGGAGACGTGGGCAGGAAGAGACTCCAGGTGTGCTAAGCCCGTGGTCATTAGGTGACTGCAGGCACGTGGCTTCCCCTGTCACCTTGGGGCCGAGTGGTGAGGCCAGCGAAGGGGGACGCTGGCGGAGCAGAGGGAGTGGAAGTGCTGTGTGGCATGGCCCCGCGGCCCTGCAACGGCCGATGGAGGAAAACGGACGCGCTCAGGACAGTGACGGCGTTCGCGCACGTTTACATGGACGCTGAGCAGGGCCGTTCCTGAGACACGCAGCTGAGGCAGGACGCACACGGGGGCCTGACCAGGACAACGAGGTGTCACTGTTCCGTCTGCCTCCAGCGTACGGCTGCCTAGGACCACAGGGCTCTGTGCACAGAAGAACGCGTGCTTTCAGAAGCTCCCTTGGAGAAGGGGAAACTGTCATATGGAGAGACCATCACTCGACTTCTGACCTGCACACAAGGGTTTCCACATGGCACCTGCCCTCGGGTGACAGAGGTGCCACACTCCCACCAACACTGTCTTACGGAGTAAAGTCCCTACACTCTGTCCACGTGAAAATGCACAGCTCCTGCCTTTCTTCCACACCGCGGCCCGGTCCCAGTTAGCTTGAAGTTCATGCATCGAATATGCCTGGAGTGCCTGTCATGGGACACACCGGGCCAGGCTCCCCCGAGCTGTCTGATGACAGTCTGGAAGAACCTGACGTCACCCACGCACGGTGCTGAATACACAGGGGCTGGCAGCGTGCCTCAGGAAGACTGCACATGCCGCCTCTCGCCCCCAGCGGGTCCCGCTAACTTCCTTCCTCTGACGGTAGCTCACCTTTGAAAGGGCGACACTTTCTATCCAATCCCTGCAGTGCCAACCCAACACAGTGTGACGTAACCAGTTCCTCTTTAAAGATCTTTATAAATATGTATGGGCTTTGCAAACATCCTTCGTGAGCCTCCAGCGTTATTTTGATATCAATGTTACAACGGCCATTAAAAATTCTAAAACTGGGAAATATTTTGTAGTGGGATAAAGAATGCTTTGATGCATAAAGCACATCTAATGATTCGATTTTAAAGTAGAGCAGGAAATGACATCAGAAAAAATAGCCAAGTCAGTGGCTCCGAGGGCCCCACCCGCAAGGGGCCCCGCCCCACAAGGGGCACCGACCGAAACTCCGCGCCGAAGGCCGTTGGAGTCAGCACTGTCGGAACTCTGGGAAACGGCGGGTCACAGCAGCCACGTGAACACCGCGTGAGTGGCAAGGCCACCGGGCGGTGGTGGGATGGCACAGTGGTGTTTCTACGCGTCCTGGGCCAGGGCTCCTCCTCATCTGGAGAAGACAGCAGTCGTGTGCGCAGTATGGGACCCGGGCCTCGGTGCAGGCGGGAGCAAAGCGGGCCTCCTTTGTAGAACGCCGTCTGTCTGCGCTCCCCTTGGGGCTGCCTGCAGGACAGACACAAGGCGCCTGTCTTTGCTTCACGGGATCCAGAACTTCGGGTGAAACTCCTTATTAGGCAAAGAAAAAGTCGGCAGCCACTGGAGCCAAGAGTAAGTGGAGGCATCGGACACAGTGCCAAAGGTCTGGGAGGAAAAGCCGGACAACGGGGGTTTGAGGAATCGGGGAATTCACAACACCTGCCTAGACGGCGGAGTCTAGAGAGTGCTGCACACGCTCAGAGCAGACCTGACCGGCTCCCTGCCCCCGCCCAGCTCTCACTCTCACTTCTCTCTACCATTCGGCTCCTAGCATTGCAGGGCATCTCTGTGGGAACACTAGCTGAAAACAAGCGTAAAATACAGAGTTCAGAGACCACACATTGCTAAGCGCACAGACCTTACAAAAATAGTTCAGAAAAGTTATCCAACAAAGAGCTACCGCCCACAGCAAACTCTGAGATGAGGGGAAACTCTGGTTTCCAGAGTTACCATATAATAATATTCAAAATGTTCCATTTTCAACTAAAAATATTACAAAGCATGTTTAGAAACAAGAAAGTATGGCCTGTTCACAGATGATATCAACAAACTTACCCCGAGGTACAGAAGCATTGGATTTACTCAACAAAGACCTTAAACTTCCTTACATACGCTCACAGAGCTATAGGAAGCCATGGACAATGTGTGAAAGGAAACCAGGAGAACGACATACGAGCAAACGGACAACACCAACAAGGAAATAAAAATTACAGAAAGGAACCAAAGAGAAACTTGGGAGAGGAAAAGGGAAGTAACTGAAACAAAGAGCTCACAGAGGTTGCAGTGGAGGGTTTGCGCCAGCAGAGAAAACCACCAGTGAGTTCCGGAGAGGTCAGCGGAAATGACCCAGGCTGAGGAACAGGAGGAAGAAGGGTTATGAAAAATGAACGGGGCCCAAGAGACCCACGGGGCACCATGCTACTGCACGAACATGCAAAATGGAAATCCAAGAAAAGGAGAGAAAGGAAAAGAAGGGATATTTGACAAAATAATGGCTGAAATGTTCCAGCAAATAAAAGACATGAATCTACACAGACAAAAAGCTCAACAAACTCCAGGAAGGAACAGTGCAAAGAAATCTACACCAAGACACACACTTATCAAATTACTGGAAGCAAGTGACGAAGAGAAAACCTTAAAAGCAGCAAGAGAGAAGTGACTTGTCACACACAAGAGGCCTTCAGTAAGAGTCACAGGAAATTGCTCATCAGAAACCGTGAAAGCCAGAAAGGAGCCGGATGCCATCGCCGGAGTACCGAAAGAAAACTGTCAACCAAGAATTTTATATCTGGCAAACCTACTCCTCGAAATGCAGAAGAAGGTAGGCCATCCCCAGACAAACAAACACGAGGAAGTTCATGGTCAATAGACATGCCCTTCCAGAAATGCTAAAGGAAGTCCTTCAGGCTGAAATGAAGGGACCTAAACAGAGAAATAAAGAATTCTGATAAAGGTAAATGCATAGGTAAATATAAAAGCCAATGTTACTGTATTCTTCGTAACTCCTCTTGTTATCTCCTGTATGATTGAAAAGACAAATACATAAACAAATAATTTAAAATCTACATTAATGGGTAGACAAAGTATGAATGTAATTTGTCAGAACAACAACATAAATGGGGAGGACAAAGGTGTGTAGGAGCAGAGTTTTTATGTTATTGAAACCAAGTTGGTGTTGGTTCAGATTGTTATAAATGTAGGACATTAATTATGGTCCCCATGGTAACCGCTAACAACATATGTAAAAAACAGACACAAAAGAAACATGACCATTTCATGCTATCTTCTTTATGGCTTTTCTCCTTCACTGCCCTGGAGGTCCCAAGAAGCCAGGGGCTTGGCCTGTCTCTCTCCGCTGCATCCCAGGGCCTAGAGCAGCTCCTGGCACACAGCACACGCTACGCAAATGTTTGTTGAATGAATGATGGATGGATGGAGGTGTTGAGCAGACAAATGCAGAGACAAGTTTAGAGTTTAAACAAAAGGGTCTAAAGTGAAGACATAAGTTGGAGAGTCAGAGGAAATCACAAATCCCCAGTTAAAGAGGCAGCGATCGGCTCAGACGGGCACAGTGAGGGCGTGGGAGGCACACTCCATCTTCTTAGGGTCTCGCAAGCTGAAGTAAACGCAGCTGGCAGCAGAGATAAACATTTTCCTAGTGCACCTTCTGAAGGGAACTCACGAGCTGGGCGTTTTTTAAAAAGCGCAGTGAAAAGTACGATGAAACAGCACATCCTTAACAGTGACGTCCTTATCATGGCCTGGGGACAGCTCAGGGTCAACGAAAGTCAGTGGACTTCAGGGACGGCACTCCGCAGGCAGGCGCACCAGGGAGGCCGAGCACAAGGCTTTCCGCAGCTCGAACTCCATCTGAGTTGAGAACAGCTAATGTCACGGAGAGCGGCTATGTTGCTGAGTGAAGGCGGACTGAGGTGCTTTGTACCCCAGGCAACCCAGTTGTGAGGCTTCACTTTTACCACAGATATTGGGGTGCCTGATTTGTTTTATTGCCCAGATAAGCAGCCGCTCGGCCTCTCCGTGGAGGTGAAGGCGAGCGCGTCACTGGGCGGCGGACCGAGCTGGGGACACCAGGCCTCTGCACTTGCAGCTCAGGGAGCATTCCACCACTCCCAGCCCTCCACGCCTTTCCCACTCGCGAAGGAAGAAAGGGTGTCGGGGCCCAGTCCTGGGACGCATGGGCAGGATTCGGGGCTGTCTGGCCTCTTCATCTTCCCCAAAGCACGCAGCACTTAGGAAGGAGAAGAGGCTCTCGCAGCTTGCCCTGCACCGCGAGGCTGAAATGTCAGGGCTCTAGGCACCTGTCGAGGACTGGGGAGCATCGAAGACCAAGAGCAGTAAGATCATCGCTTCCCTCTGTCGGACAGCACAGCAGGGGCAGGCCTGACGCTGCTCCCTCAGCGTGGGCAGGGAAAATAGTCCTAAGTAGAGTCGTAGACTTCAGAAACACTCGGGGACCGAGTGTGATCTTAAAAACAGCAAAAAATCCTTTCCACGGGTTTTATTATGTTTTAAACAACAATTGATTAGCTCCACATAACACACACAGGCTTAGAAGAGAAAAATATTGTGCCTAATCCCATTATCCGAATGACCATAGTGAAAATTAAATTTCAAAAACAGGAATACAGGCACAGGTTTAGAAAGCTCCAAGAGGCGAGGAAGGCATGAGACAAATGGTAAATGCCACGTGATCGACCGTCCCCCCCCACCTCACCCTGCAACATTAATTACTCTTGATTGTATTTATTATATTTCTATGTATCCTTCCAGGAAAAAAACACCTTTTATGTTCCAGGAGTCGGTGTTTGTGTGTGCTGACTTAATGTGCCTGCGTTTCCAGAGAAGCACACCCGGACTCTCACACCGTGCAAGACGTCTGAGCCTTGCTCTTTCACTCAGCTTCTGCGGCAAGTCCTTCCACCGCAGCGCACAGATCCCGACCGCGTGGTTCTCAGGGACTGTGTGGTGTTCTATCGCACAGAGGTGGCAGGGTTTGTTTAAGCAGTGCCTTCCCGGTGGATGCTCAGATTGCTCAGCTTGCTGCTGCGATCGGGAATGCCTGCGGGAACAGCTCTGTGTACGGAGCTGGTGCGCGTTTATCAGTCCATCACTTGGGAAAAGTTACTGGGAAGGGGACCCGGTCAAGGGTATGCGCACTCACCACTCGATAGATAATACCGAATTGCCCCCTAAAATGCTTCCGTAATTTGTATTCCAGCAAACAGCTGGGGACCATGATTTCTTAAAGCTTTTCATCAAAAGGTACGTGAAAATAAAGCCATGATATCAACAAAAACCACGTTTAGTGCGAATTCTGGTCATGCACTCAGCTGTTGGGGCCGCCATCATCTGCATAAACAATCACTGTCAACTACAGCACAGTTATCTGGAACTCCACGTTTCGAAACAGGAATGCGCGGCGAGAACAGTTCATACTCTGCTACAGAACCTTCCGCAAGAAGGATCCTGGGGGCTGGAGGCCAGCCCGCTCTCTGTAATTGGAACCATGCAAGCCGGTGTGTGTGTGTGTTCGTGTTTGAACGGTAAGTTTCATTTTGAAATATATCCGAATCAGCTCGTAAAAATGTCAAAACCAAAACATCCACTTATTGTCTCCATGCGAGGGTTGACCAGAAGGATATCTTAAATGCATACTGCACTTTCCTCAGCAGTAATGAGAAATAACTCACGGGAGTGTGTGAGTGATGGGAAAAGACTTCCTTACTTATCTCCGGTTCGTTTGAACTGCACGGAAGGTCAAAACGGGATATGAACGTTCCAGGGCAAGTTCTGAACCGTGCCTGTGGTCGCCCTGTGGACGGCATGAGAGGACACGGCAGAAGCGGGTGGTTAAAAGAGAGAGTTCTCTAAGTCAGTTAAGAGCAAGTGGGGCCTGCAAAGCAGTATGTTGGCTTCTTCCCTCAGAGTTGTGTGACTTTGGACCAGTTACCGAACTCTCTCTGTTTTAAATCAGGGAATGTAAAGAAAGCACTGAGCCCAAGCCGGGCGCGTGGACAGCGCCCCCTACATGGGGGCTTCTGTGACTCTACAGCCACGGACACCCGAGTGTCAGGAGTGCGTCTGCACAACGGGGAGGGACGGCCTTTGCTTTCTCCTCCCTACGGACGGAGAAACGCGGCAATAAAGGAGGAAAACACCGAGGGTAGAAACTCTCTACTTAAGTGACACACGGACCCCTCCCTCAAACGGAAAACGAGCGTGCTATCTCCAAAGACGCAGACCACAGCGCGAGCTTGTCAGATTTCCACACTCTGATTCTGGGCTTCCAAGCCCCTTGCAGGCTTTGGCATAGTAAAAATACATCTTGAAATCCTTACTCTTGAACTAAAAAACTGAAGTTAACCTCTTTGCTTTGGGTAAAAAATAGCATTTTCCCATCGGAGCCAGCACAGAGACTCACACGGTCTGCTGGCGTGAGGGGCAGGGTTAACCTTTATTTCTCTCCCCAGGTTTGTACACATCATGGGGAAAAAATCATTAAAAAAATGAAAATTCACGAATATAAAATTGACTCTAAAATGTAACTTGATTTTCTCACAGAGTTGATAACTGATTGCCAGGTAAATTCTAGACACGGATGTTATTTCTTCTTGGCGAGAAACTTGCCTTGAGATTTTCAAACTACTAGGCCCCCCTAGGTTTGACCTTGTAAGTGCTCTTCAGACTTGAATGTTCCAGATGACGGGCTCGGGGGGGGGAGAGGGGGAGGGTTACAGAGCTGCCCACCGTCCCAGCTGGAGGAGCTCTCAGGGAATGGGGTTGTCACTCCCAGCGAGCCCTGCTGGGTGGGGGTCCGCCCCCCACTTGCACAGGGGGGACATGTCCCCGTCATCCCTTCTATAGAACAGGAACTTAACAGGGGGGCGCCCTCAAGATCAGGTTTGTGTGACAGTCCCCTTTGAAGTTGTTTTATTTCTGTTTTCTCTTTTAAAAAAAAAAATTCGGGGTCTTCCCCCTTGAGAAAGACACTTAAAGGTATTTCTACAAAGGTTTTAAACAGTCACCGAAACGGGTGGGCTCTTGAGCCCACAGGGTCACCCAGCCCCGCGTCTTCTCCTATTGGAGATACACTTCCTACTGCCCCTCGGCGACCGGTAACTGAGTTCCCACCGAACACTCTCCCAGTGCATGACTTGCCGTGAGCGGAACCTCATCACAGTGAAAAGAGCCTGGGCGAAAAGTCGGGGCGGCTGGGGTCCCTCCCCTTCCCGTAGTGAGCCGCCACCACATTCTGAGGTTTAATCTGCTTATCTACAAAACATGGGGGTTGTTACTTATCCGTCACCGAGATTCCTTTGGGGTCCGACAATTTGCAAAACACTTCACAGGAAAATCCTTGACAGAATGAGAAAGTCCTACTTCTTAGACATCTGCCTTCTTTTAACTCCTGCCCACACAGCCTGTTCTCTCTTCTAGAGAGATCCAAGTGAGTACATTTCCATGAAGTATCGACCGTTCCTTCAAGCGCAAAGCTGCTCTCTCATCTGCCGGCAGCTTTCCTTTCTCCGGCCCCGAAGATCCCCCGCAATGCAGTCCTCGTCTCTCCATTATCAGCCCGCCCTTCCGTGGTTTAGCAAATATGGTTCGAATATGGTGAATAAATAAATACGGCTAGAATGTGGTTAAGAAATAAATAAAACATGGTCAGAAGGACAAAACTGAGAGGATGTTTTAGTGGAAGAGGGTCAGTGGAGAGTTGAAAGTTTGTCAGGAAAAGGAGAAGCGTTTGAAAGGCTCTCCTTGTAAGAGGTTAACAAAAGAATATTATTTTAGCCATCTGCAGCTGATTGACAACAGGTGACTTGGAATGCACGGCCATTTCTTTGCCGCTGGCTGTCTTTGGAGGCCTGTAAACGTGGAGACCGGGGACCCCACGGAAACATGGAGGAGGCCCCAGAGACCGCGGGGCCGGCCTTGAACCGCACGGCGGGGCTTCTCTGCCTCTGGCCTGCTGCGACTTCACAGCGCTGCCGACAGACCTGCCTGCGGCAACGCACCTTCTTCCCCCCTTCTCTGCCTCTCCTCTCTTGCGGCTTTGGCAAGCAGATAACCAAACATTTGAGAAATTTGTCTAAAATTAGCGTGAATGCACTGGGATACCATTTTTTATTTGTGCGCTTGGTTGAAAATATCAAAGAACACGATGCCTGTGGCTGCGGGGAAGAACATACCCTCCTCGGCCAGCACGTTACGAGCGGCACTGACCTCTGCACAGCTATTTGGCCATCTGCTCTCAAAGCCCTAAAACAGTGCATCCCCTTAATGTGACAAATGCCACCCGTGGGAATTTGTCCTCAAAAACAGGCAAACAAGAACAAAAGGATGCACAAATGAAGCTTTTTTATAATAAAAAATTGGAAATATTCTGCACCCCCACCAGCAGGGCGATGGTTCAATAAGCTGCTGCCATAAAAATATTACAGATGTGCACACACCAAGCAGGTGTGCATACCCTGTCCCGGGAGAGCACGAACTGGCATGTACGATTGAACCTCATTGAAAAATACCGCTCTACCTACTGGAACGACAGGGACTGCAAAGTTATAGACGATCTATTAGCAATCTCTCTCCAGCGTGTTATAATTTCAGCATATTCAGTTTAAACCTGTTCATTCGTTTGCGTTTCTAGCATTTCTAAAAGACTGGCAGTGTCACTGAAACTTTGGTTCACGCTCTGGCCTCAACACAATGAATTCATCGCTTTATCTCTTCTCTCCCCCAACTGCCACAGTGAAATAACAGCAATGACACGGAAAGATACTAAGTGATGAGGTCGGACCTCAAGGGAAGTGCCTGCCGCGAAGAGAGGTGTCGGGACTGAAGGTGGGACAGACGCGGTTGGTCTAGTGGCCCGAAGGCTGCAGAGGACTGGAGCAGGCGCAGTGACTGCTGCGGAGGGAGAAGGGATCAGGGAGCCGCCCAGACTCTGGGTCGTGGGATGCCGGTGCCGTCACCGAGTCGGGGAGAATCAAAGGAGCAGGCAGAACAATAACAAGGGGCTCAGTGTCTGTATCGGACTCTAGAGAGACCTGTGGGGTCCATAGGTCCGCCCCTCAATTCGGCAGACAGGTGTGGGTTCATCTGCGCAGGCGTAGCTGACCCCCAGGTGGGCCCCGCGGTCATGTACGGGGACTGTCCAGAGGTAGGATGCCACAGGATGGAACCCTAGGGAACACCCACGGGTGAGGCACCGAGGGAGAGCCCTCCTTGGAGCAGGCCCCACGCAAGCCACTGGAGGCAGCGGTCACATGCACAGAGGCCAGGAAGGGGCTGGGGACCGAACAATGACAAGAAGGTACAAAAAGGTTAAAAAAAGAAAAGTGCCGGGAAGGGGCGCTGAATTTGGAAAGACAGAAGCAGTCCTGCGAAAAGTGGTTCCGAGCAGGTGTTGGGCGCCGTGGTGCGTTCTCCAGGCGTCTGGCTGCGACTGGAGCAGCGCACAGGAGTGTGCGGCCGGGGACCTTGGACAAGGCTAGGGTTTCGGTTTTGCCTCCTTAATAGAAAAGAGAGCCGAGCAGGCTGAAGCGCGATTGTATGCAGTATGGTGTGGCTGTTATGCTACAAAATAACCTGAATAAATTAATACAGCTTTCCAGTAATTATATAATACCTCACTCAACAGCACAGAAGCAAAACCTGGCCCACCCACTCTTCTGCTCTCCATTTTTTTCTATTTCATAATGATTTAAAAGCTCACATATTAAGACACAGACATTTAAAACATCAAGCTAGTTTTGAACATCTGGGGGAAGGCAGGGGGCAGGAAACAAACCCCCAAATGCAAAAACATCTTCACGGAGACTGGTTTCGTGAAGACACCTTAAACCGTGACGATGTAATTTCACAGGCAAATCAAATAGACACTCAACTACCTTCACAAATCAGGTCGAATTTAATTTTAGTAAAAAAGTAGCCTCACACCCAAACCAGTATTGCACGTCCGGAGCCGAGTCCCACTCAACTATTCACGTCACACGGGTCTGCGGCGCCTGCAGCTTCCGGAAGGGCCGCTCCTCGCGGGGGCACGGCTGTTCACCTCCGAGCTCACTCTCGGTCGTTCACTGCTCTCATCTGCCCTGGTGTCTGCAGTAACTGGATGTTTACACAACAGGCTTTGTCTGCCACAGCATATTTTTTTAAAAAACGAAAATACTCACAAAAGCACTATTAGGTATTCAACCATCTGAATCCCCTAGCTAGTGAGAAGAGGCCAAATAGTACTGCTTTTTTTTTTGGTAACTATTCATGGCAGGGCTTCAGCTGCCTCCCTCCTCACGTGGTGATCTGTGCGCTCAGTTTTCCTCTCATGTCCGTCTGAGAAAGATGGCTTTTCAAAATTAAAAACACGTCGCAGTGCTGCATTTGGCCCCGTTCGCCAGGAGCCCGGGAACAGGGGGAGGGTCATCCGCTCAGGTGCGGCGCGGGGGAGGGGTGGGGTTATCAAGCAGATGAGAGCAGGCCTGTTTCTCGTTCCAGCCATTTGTTTTAAGCTTAATTAAAAAAACAACAAAAAAACCCCAACTATTTCTGTATGGAATGTAATAATCTGAACAAAAGTCACTAGGAAACATGCAAAATGTGACAACGATCTGAGTTTGTGAGTTGACCATTTTCCTCAAGTGCCTAGAATTTTCTAAAATTAAAAAATGCAAGAACATTTCTTGGTTTCAGCAATAAAAATGGGAAAGCTTAAAATATGTTATAGTTGAAAATGATAGTTCATACTCATTCAAGAAACAGGGGCGGTAAGAGAGGGCTTGGCATTTAAAACACTATGCATGAGGATGAACTTTGCGTTTCTCCCCTGAGCACACGTAAGTGAAAATGTGGTGTGCCGCCCCAGGGTGTCTCTCCACACCCTCAAAGGGGGGTGCACGCTCGAAACGAGGGAACCCTGGGAAGAGGTGAGCCTCTGTGTGGGCAAGTCCCCCCACTCGTGTCCGGCACCCTGTCACCAGCTGCGGGGAGAAGGCTGGAGAAGAGGCCCCCACAGGGTTTCCAAGGTGGCCATCGAAGTTTGTGAGATGGATTTCCGTTTTTAAGTTAAGAAAAATGATTAGAGATAGTGAATGATGACAGAAAATAAAGAACTAACATAATTCGATGAGTTCTGATTACAGCATTGGGCTGTTCTGTTCTGTCTCGAATGGTACACTGGGATCTGACCCCGGTGCCAGCTTCAGGGGGGCACACGGGTGGGGGTGACCTCCATACCACTCGGCTTCTAGGGCACAGTTCAAACGCAATCACTGTCTCTTTGGAGAGCAGCTTCAACAAAGTTCCGGGTTTTCCGAAGCTCACTTCTGCTCCCCACCGCAAACTTGAAAACAGAGAGAGAGCGCGTGTTCTGGAGGAGGGGTGCGCCCCACACTCCTCTGCTGAACTGTGGCCGCTCTGCAGTTGGTCCCCATCGACCTGCCCCGTCTCACCCGCCTGCCCCGAACTCCTCCGCAAAGGCCATCCACCGTCCGAGACACCTCGAAGCAGCAGATGACTCTGGGCGGACGGGCCGGAGGACAGCCTGACTCTGGTTAACTGGGCCCCGAGGCTTTCCCACCCCACCTCGGGCAGTTTACGGGACAGCCGGCCAAACTTGAAAGTGAGTGGAACTCGTTTCGCACAGATGCCAGACAAAACAGACAGGGGATTAACTGGAAGGATCACAAATGCATTCCTTCTGAATAAATTGAAACACAATGACCAGGGCCAAAACACATTTAAAATAGAAAACCTGAAACTAATCAATCAAAACCAGTTTAGTTCTTTTTGATGTTATAGTTGGGAGACATTTTACTCTATAAATAATAGAAAAATTACCCAGGGAGAAGCAGAGGGGGGCTGGGGGCCGGGGCAGAGAGCCTCGAGCACATGAGTAAGGACGTCTGCACCGTCAGAGCGAACTGTCTCGGAAGACAGTCCCCTTCTGGGCTTGGTGCTTTCAAAAAAAGAATTATAATTGTTATGTTTGTAAGTGATAAGAGTTAAACGTCTTAAAGAAAAAAGTAAAGACATACTCACTATTGGCTCGGTTCTTAAATTATAACATTGAACATGTCAAAGTGTACGAGCCCAGAGCGACTCCGGGAGAGGGGAGCTCTGGTCAGATGTGAGACAGACCATCCAAACAGCTGGGAAAGCTGTTGATGCTCCTTGGGAAATTTGTAATGTACTTGACTCATGTTTGCATGCAGCTCTGGACTGTCCTAGGGGGTTTGAAGGAGAGAAAACTCGCCAGGAACTTTATCTGGAAAATGATAGTATTTTACCAGTTTTCCAATTAGACCAAAAAAAAAAAAAAAAGAATATAAAGAACAATTACAAAAATATTCATAATTGACCGATGCTCTCTCTGTAGCAACACCATTTGGGTTACATGTCCAGAAGTTACTGAGTAAATGAACTAATTCATTTATACACATTTTTTTTTCCTTAAAACGCATTCACACACAAACACAACGTGAAGTGATAAAAAAAAGGGGGGCCTTTCATTCCTTCGTTACTCAAGTTGGACGGTGCGGGATTTCGCGTTCGGGGCCCCTCACTTTCTCGGTGTGTGCTCAGTAACGGCTCCGTGTGCGCGCCTTGGCGCACCTACAGCTAGATCTGCCGCAAGAGGCCAGGAGGGGAAGACTTGGTGGCTGAATTCTTGCTGAGGAGATGCAGTTTTTAGTTCTAAACAACCCTTGCACAGGCTCTGCTTAGTTTCTGAGAGGGTTTTAGAGGTTTGCTTATTTACAATTTCAGTATTTATTTCTACGAATCGGCTTCCAAAATGGATTGAGGAGGATGTCCAATACATACGGAAACATTTACGGGGAGAACAGCATGATGCTTCGGGATGGCCTCTCCGTCACCCGGCGTGGGGCAGGGCGGCACGTGGGGGGCAAGATGTGCGGGGCCGGCTGCGGGGCTGGGTGACGGGCACTGGGCTTCGTCATACTATTCCCTCTATTACTGTAAATGCTCAAAATTTTCTAGAATTTTTTAAGTTAGAAGAAAATAGCAGGAATAAAAAAGTACCTTTTGGCTCAAAAATGTAAGTAATTAGACAACACACGCTCTCCCCAAACTTTGTAATTTCCCAGGGTTAACCTCCTGGCTGCAGTGACAGCTTTTTCCCCCCTAAAGAAATGCAGTCCCCCCGTTTTGGGTGGACGTGCTGGACCACAGTTAGTGTGATAACTTTAATTTGTCCCCAGGGGCACAGCACGGAAGAGAGTCGCCCGAACTTGGGGTCCGAAAACACTGTGCTGCTTTCCGCCCACGTTACCTTGAACAAGCCCCTGCGTCTTTCTGGAGTCTGCACCCGTATTGCCCCTGTTTGCTTCACAGAGCGCTGCACACATAGTAGGCTGAACCAGGTCACGTGTCAGTTTTTAAAAAAATGCCAGAAACAGTTGGATGACGGCAATTTTATGGAGTCTGACCTGATACAAAGCATTATAATCATTTCTTTCTTTCTTCCAGGCAACTTTGAGCCGAAGATCACCGTCACATAACTTGTCATTATACAGGGGGAGCGACCCCCTGGGACAAGGCGTTTTCCGTGGCACACGACCCCGGAACCCGTTTCAACAGGCATGTCACAGCTGAGCCTTGGTCCGCTCTCCAAGACCAGGTCGTACCGGCAACGAACGTCCAGGAAGTCTGCAGGGATGAGCGCCCCTGGAGGGGGTCTGTCCCCTCCGGGGCTGTCGTCTGCCGGGCCTGATTCTGAGGACTGTTCCCTGCTAACTTTTGTCTGTTATTTTCACTTTGCAATGGCCTGAAGACACCGGAAATAACATGGCTAGAAATATTAATTGCTTTTGACTTTATCGCATGCAGCTCCTCAGTGCAACTGTGATGTTCCTTGGAGAAACAGCTGTAGAAAAAGTGCACTCAAAATAGCATTTGTTTACTGGTGACGATAATGACAGTGATGAAAATGACAGTGATGGTTGGGGGTGGCCGCTCGCAAGGCAGCCAAGCGCAGGAAAAGCTGAGCACCAAGGTCCACGAGAGGAAAAGAAGGTGAAAAGTGGTCGTGCATGTAAACTTGCTTTAAAAAATATTAGTGCCAGAAAAATACACATAGACTTACATTAACTGATGTTAAGTAATGTTTCGGTTTCTATGAGGGGCCATTTTTTAAGACATTATAAACTGAAACGGTAATAGTCACTTATAATGCGTGTAAATAACTCCGAGCTATTTCTAGTGATTTCTCCCTTTGGTATTTGTGGGCAAAAGAAAAAAGCCTTAAAATTTTTATGTTGATTTTGAAATTTTATTAAATGGAGCTTCAGCGTGTGTGAGTAAGCCATGGAAACTTCCTTCCCCAACGCCACAACCGCACGTAACTTTGAAACGTGCTGCAACACTCTAAGGCTAAACAGTACACACTTCCATCTTCCCAGAAAGCGCCCCTTCAGAGGATCACTGATGGAGAAGACGCAGGGTTTAAAAGAGACGGCTGGCAACAAAACTTCTAAATGAGACTTACGGTCCAGAGAGCAACAGCCAAAACACATTCCAGTCATCGCAAAGCTGCTGAGGCGACGCACCCCGTTCTCACAGTCACGGCCCTGGCACTGAGGAGCCGGCACGAAAGACTCCGTTTTTAAGCACAAATCTTCTCCTTGTAAATTTCCTATCCTCTTCCACTGTTAAAACCACGTGAGCTGAGGCTGAACTTTAGAGCCCCATTTTTAATACAAAAATGTAAATATAGAAGGGGAGAAAACCTGCATGTAAAGAATTATACCTTCACTTCTTAGAAAGTCCCTTATTTTCAAAAAATTAATGAAATAAAATTAGTTTCGGAGCCAGATGCATCAGTTAATGTAGAAATATATGGTTTACATACTGAAGTGAACAATTCACAATCCAATACAACGAGTTGCTTCGGTTGTTTTCCTGATGGACATAACACTAATAAAAAGGAGAATTTAAGCTCTTAATTTAAATAGCTGTTCATTTAGTCCGTTAATATGATGAGGCATTCTTTCAAGTTAATCGGTTAAGTCGTGTAACATACATGAACATAAAATTGGCATGTTGTTATTTCTGTATTGTAACTCAGCTCTGTCCAGATAACACGCAGTGTACATCAACTATACACATGGATTGGAGTAACGGAGATGCGAGTCCTCCTGTTTGTGCTTAGCCGGCCCCCGCCCCCAGCCCTCCCTGCCCTGAAGCTGCACCCACAGCAGCCTTGGGAAGAGCTGGGCAGCCTTCAGCTTACCTGACCCCATCCCTCCTCCTCCTCCCTGCTCCCCCTCGCTCCCCTCTGATGTTGTGGGGCCCGCGGGCTCCGCCTTTGGGCCTCTGCCCTCCATCTTCTTCACGTGCCCCCTGGGCTCCTCCCCGCACCTCCACGTGGACTAACAGGCACAGACTACCCAGCGCTCGCTGCCGTGCGCTTCCTAAAGCAATCCAATCCCCACTGCGGAGGAGGGCAACTTCACTTCCCAGCTGCCCAGCGCTCCAATCTCAAAGCCGTTTTGACGGACTCTCCTCCTGTCCAAGCACACACCGGCCTGGCTCCGCCAGGACAGTCTGTTGGCCCTTCCGCCTCCAAAGCACCCTGACTACCACCACCCTGCTGGGCACCAACACGACCACTCCAGTCTGGATTCCTGGGACAGCCTGCACACCTGTGTCCCTGCTCCAGTCTTGACCCCTGCCGCTGACAGCAGCCAAAGGAGCCGATGTCCTTTAGTGCAAAGAAGCTGGGAGTCCTATGGCAGCTCCCGGCTGAGCCTCCTCATCTCAAGGAGAGGAGGAGCCAGGGCACTGAGATCTCTTACCACCCCCAGTCCCCAGTGCACTCTCTCCTCGTTCCCCAAACATGTCGGGAACTCGACCTGCATCTCTCTTACGGCTCTGCACGCATCCCCTCCTGGGTGAAGCTTGCCCTGATGGCTGGATGACCGCTCTACTGTAAACGGTACCTGCCCCCAACCGCGGGGAGCACTTCCTTGCCTGAACTGTCTCCTTCTGACTTATCAACTTATCCCCGTGTGATAATGTCCCACGGGAGAGCTGCCCAGAACGCACAGCACCGGAGGCGGGAGACCGTGGTGGAACCAGAAGGCAGGCAGTGCGCCTTCGCTCTGCGGGGAGAGCTGGCCTCGGTGGTCTGTCTGGGGAGCTGACTCAGGACAAGTAACGCCGCGCACATTCTAGACTCCACGTTCCCACAGACACAAGTCACTCACTGACTTTTTGACTCACTGGTAGACGGGGGCAAACTACCCTGTAGCCACCTGCGGTCACAGGCCGCTCTCCTGGCAAGTGGCCTTAGACTTCATCGCGCTGTCGGCTGGCCCTGAGCAAAGTCAGGGGCAGGCTAGTCACGTTGTAAGTGACGGGATAGTCAATTACGTCTCCTTTCCTTGCGACTTCGTCTGAGAGAAGAAAAATGACTCTGATATTTCTGGGTGGATTTCCCTCAGCACTCTGCCCTCCTGTGCAATCCATGACACGCGCCCTGCCCCTTTGGGGCGTTTATCCCGTGTGCTAGCAGATATAACTGTTTTTAAAGCACACGAAGCTTCCCCAATGCTCAATGTTTTCTGCTCAGAAACAAGGTTTCTGCCGGCAGAGCCGACGGTGGAGATGTGGGAGGAAAAGGCAGCGCCCTGAAGCTGCGCCCTCAGTGCCTGCCCCTGACCCGCCCGTCCGAACCCGGATGCCTTTCTGCAAGGAGAGCCGCCAGCCCCCGAGACGCATGGCTCCCACTGCCCCGAGGATGCAGACGCCGCGGACTGGGTCTGCGCGCCCTCCGAGTTCTGTTTACTGGGAGGACAGAAGTCCACTTCCCGAGTCTTCGGTTCACTCGTTCGCGGGGGAACGGTGTTTGAGCGCCTTCCCCATCCCAGGCGCTGGGCTACGTCCAAGCAGCATAAACACAGATTCTCCCGGCACTGCCTGGGCCGGGGAGAGAGGAGAGGGACGGCCCCACCAGTGCCCGGGGCTGGGGAGGGCGCTGGGACACCCCGAGCTGAACCGAGTGCGGGGCACGCAGGGAGAGAACAGCACTGGCAAACCTCCAAGGGCCAAGCGGTGACATGACCCACTTGGAAGAGCCCGCGTCAGGGGGCTGTCGCGCAGGAGCAAGGAGGCAGCTGAGGGCCTCGTGAGCTGTGTGACGGAATGTGAACTGGGATGCTGCGCGACATGAGCGGCCACTGGACAGGGTCACGCGGGGGACTCACACTATCGAGTTTCCCCGCGGAGAAGAACGACTCTGGCGAGTGTGGAGGGGCGAGGCTAGCAAGCGGCCCCCGGGGGCAGGCGAGGCAACCCTCCCGAGCGACCCGTGGAAGGACTCACTGAAACCGAACCAACGGGAAAAGAAAAACACCCAAGAGCAGAGGCGCTCCACCGCAGCGTGTTGAATTTGAGGTGCGGAGGGGGCCTCAGAAATGCCGGGACCCAGAGGGAGGTTGTTCATGCAGGTGCACAGCTGTGGGGGTACAGGGGGTCACCCCAAGCTTCTGGGCGACGGGGTTCAATGGGGACTGACTGCGGACTTCCCGCTGCGGGGGTGTCACGGCCAGGGCTGAGGGGGCTGGTCTCTGAACCACAGCACGGACTTGATTTGTTCTTCTGTTTAGAACAAACACAAATTACCAAGATGTTTACAAAAGAGTTTTGGAATACTTTCCTCTGCAAATCACAATACGGATATTGGGGAATGTGAGACACAGACAAGGAAGTGACCCCACTCATAATGCGCGCGCGCGCGCGCGTGTGTGTGTGTGTGTGTGTGTGTGTGTAAGTGCAGTGTCCTTCCGCACAGTCACTTTTCCCACTTGGGGAACTCAGACGGCCAGTAACAACCTCACTTTGAAGGTTCGACCCTTTTAACCTGAAAGTCTCCCCATCAGATGCGTGTTGTGAACCCCTGGTATGAGTTTCTATGGAACATAAACCAACAGAACCTCAGACCTTCAGCCCATGCCATTTTGCCAAAACAAACTAACCCAAGCGATGGGCCCCGCCGATAGCAGAGATCACATGTTGAAAGACAGCAGCACAAAGTACCAGCGTTTCAAACCCGAGCACTTTGAGGAGGAAACGAGAGCACAGCGGCCTTATCAGGGCCCTGGAAACGGCCCGGAGGACAATGGCCCCGACTCAGGAGGCTCCGGCTCCCTTCCCGGAGCGCTTCCCGGTGCCCCGCGGCCTTGGGCGAGCCCCCCACTGCTGGCCCCCCGCCCCCTCCTCGTGCGCTTGGAGAAAGTGTTCCGTGAGCTTCAGATGAAAGATACAGGGCGCCGCCTGAGTGGCACGTCCAGGCTCTGGCTCAGAGGAGGGGAGAGAGGAGCTTCTGGCACAACGGCGGACGCGACCTGCGGGGCGGCTCCCGGCGACGCCTCGTCCACGCGGCCCCAAGCCTCTCAGTGTCAGCAAGGACCCCACTGAGTCCCCCAGTCAGAGAAGCGACAGGCCGTTCAGTGCCTGCAGCCTGAGAAAACAGAATGCTCCCGGCTGCTGCCCACTCAGGAATGCCTGCAAGGGAACGTTTCTGTATTTTTGCGTGGGCCACACACTTAAAAGACGCTGCCTTTACTCTTTCAGAGCACGTTTAGGTTCATGACACAACGGAGGAGAAGGTGCCAGATGTCCCAGAAGCCCCTGCCCTCACACATTATCAACATCACTCGCCAGACGGGTGCCACCGTCACAGCTCAGGAACCCTCAGCCGCGTGTCATCGTCACCAAAGTCCAGAGCTGACCTCTGGCTCGCCCTCGGCGCTGCCCGTCCCGCGGGTCTGGACGAGTGTAGAATAACGCGCGTTCCTCCCCGTGGCATCACGCGGACCGCTTCCGCTGGCCCCCCCGCCCCAGCCCCCAACCTCCGCAGACGCTCGTCTTTTCAGCGTCTCCGCAATTTTGCTTTTTCAGAATGCCCCCTATCGATGGCCGGAAACGTACGGAACGGAACTTTTCAGATCGGCTCCTTTCACTTGCTAGTAGGCGGGAGAGGGTCCTCCATGTCTTCTCCTGGCTTCGCCGCTCACTTCTTTTCGGTGCTGAGCGACTGTCTGGAGGGAGCACGGTTGACCTGCCCACCCTCCGAGGGACACCGTGGTCGCTGCCAGGCTTGGGTGGTTTTGACCTCAACTGCAGTAAGCCGCCCTCTGCTGTCTTCTGGGGGGGGGGGGGGGCGACGTTTTCAGCGCCTTTGGGTGAACGCCGAGGAGCGCGACTGCGGGGTTGGGCGTTAGAGTGTGTTTAGTTTGGTGAGAAATCGCCCGACTGCCTTCCGCGGGGGCTGCACTCCCACCAGCAGCTCCCCGCTGCTCCGCCTCCTCGCCGGCTTCGGTGTGGTCACTCCGGACGTTCGCCGTGCCGATGGGCGAGCAGCGGCCTCTCGCTGTTTTAACCCGCGTTTCCCTGGTGACGCGGACACGATGGAGCGTCTTTTCATGTGCTGATATGCCGCCTGCACGGCTTCTTAATCTTTTAAATTTATTTTTAGAGAGAGAGGAAGGAAGGAGAAAGAGAGGAAGAGAAACATTGACTGGTTGCCTCTTGCCCGCCCCCTACTGGGGACCTGGCCCACAACCCAGACGCGTATGTGCCCTGACTGGGAATCGAACCAGCGACCTTTCGGCTGGGTAGAGTGATGCTCAATCCACTGAGCCACACCAGCCAGGGCTGCATGTCTTCTTTGGTGAGTTGTCTGTTCAGGTCTTCGGCCCATTTTAAATTGGGTTGTTTGTCTTCCTATGGTTGAGTTTTAAGAGGCCTTTGTATATTCTGGGTAACAGTCTTTTATTCATTATGTCTTTTGCAAGTATTTTCTCCCATGACTTTGTATCTGTAATAATCCTATGCCGTTCGCATGTGTTTGAAAAAAAAAATAATGGTGCTTCTGCGTGTGGACCGAACTCCTTGGTCACAGGCACCTGCTGGTCTGCAACAGAGACTCCTGACTTTAAATCTTCACACCCACCCTGGCGCTGGGGAGGCCAGATTTTTGCAACAACTCCTTAGCTGCACAGAAACTTTGGTTTCGCTACCTATTTCCTAGTTCATCCACTTGCTGCAGCAATTTACAAAAAAGTCTCACTCAGGAAG
Organism: Micronycteris hirsuta; assembly: GCA_004026765.1. Taxonomy (NCBI): domain Eukaryota; kingdom Metazoa; phylum Chordata; class Mammalia; order Chiroptera; family Phyllostomidae; genus Micronycteris; species Micronycteris hirsuta. Next base: position 36,215 of record PVJI01015931.1, read on the forward strand.
AATGCTGCGATCCCGTGTTCTGACACAGACATTTGTGTGAGAAACAGACCCTGCAGAGGGGAAGGAACGAAGGACCGAGACACAGACACGCAGAGACACACGTGACATGGCAGAGGGGGCAGGGGCACGCCGCATCGAGGCGATGTTTCCACGCTTTTTGCAAAGGGAACAATAAAAGTGTGTCTGTATCTCCCTCATCGATCAAAGCACCCTGAGGTCCCAAATCACAGAGGCGTGGCCGCGCTCAGGGTCCCCACCCCTGGGTGGGCCTGCTCTGCCAACAGGGGCGAGTGCACTGGTGACAAGGTGCAACAACAGCCAGGGCAGGCCCAGCACCCCCGCCGGGGCCCAGTGCGTCCCAGACCTTGGCGTGGATGCCCGCCATGGTTCGCCAGGCAGCACACCCGGCTCTGCGCCTTCGCTTACTCCGGCCCCTTCACACGTCGGTTGAAAACTTCAAAGAACTGCAACAGGAGAGATGAGCAAGTGCCGTTTAGTCGCAATGCCCGTTGTTTGCCAAGATTTCCCATGGCAGCCCACGCCTCGGTGCCTGCTCTGTCCAGATGCACAGCTAGCAGACCGCGGCTGTGTGGGGTGGAAACCATCCACCCCATGGGATCCCCTCTCGGGTGCTCTGACTTGGCTGTTCTTCCGGGGGCTGGGGTCGCTGGCAGCGCCTGTCTTTTCATCCTTATTTGTAGCTGGGGGGCTCTGAGAGCAGTCAGAGAACCAGAGAAAATTCTGGCTGGCCTGGTTACAAAGCCCCTCCCTCCCTGTACCAACACGGCTTCCTACTAAGTGATGGGCACACAGAACTGGAGAATTTTCCCCAGCGACAGATGCTAGAACCATCTTTTCAGAACCAACCTGGCAAGCGGCCTCAGAGACAAGCCTCCTCCTTCCACTTCTACTCGGAGCTCACAGTCCAGCGACCAGGGGCGCTTCCAATCCCACCGGCTAACACATGCACGACCCCGACGTTTACTCTGATTGCATTTCCTCGTTTGCCTTCCCCAGGGTCTGCTTTGCAAGAGAAAGACCGAGGCTCACACACCCGCTATGTTCTCTCCGGCTTCTTTTTTGCCATTTCCCCGTGGTTTGGAAGCGGTCCTCACAGCACTTTATCTGTATTATGTGCGTTTATTCCTTATGACAAAGCTACTGAGTTGGTGCTGGGCACCCATTTTAAAGATGGAGAAAGAACCCACAGGTGAGCCTCAGGGACGGAGGGCTGTGGTTGAAAAGTCTTCAGACTTCACCAGCGATGGACAGAGACCACAGCGCTGAGTCTCCTTTCGAAAACATGGGTGAGGGCGCCTCAGACTTACAAGGAGAAGAGATCCCCAAACACTGTTTCTGCACCAAAAGCACTTCCCCTGCTGCATACGGTGATGCTTCAGGCTGAAGGACCAGGTCCCTGAGCCCGGAAGGAGTCCCCGAGGGAAGCAGGCTGCTCGGGGGCCGGTTCCGAGTCCAGCGGGCCTCACGGCTCCTTCAGAGACCCAGCTGGGCCGCAGGGGCAGAGAGCGGCATCCGGCTCAAAGCTGGAGATGCCGGCTGTAGACAGGCTTTAAAAAATCATGGAACTCCTACTCCGAGTGGATTTCTGAACATTGTAAATGTGCTATCTGCTCATGAAATACAGGAGAATACGGGTCACAGACGTGACCTGCACCATACGCGAGATGTGGCCACGGGCTGTCGTCCTCGGGCTCCACTCACTGGCTTCTGTGACCCGGTGCCGCACTGGACGCAGGGGAAGGCGGGCGACCCCGGAGGCTGGTGGGGGGCAGTGAAGGAGGGTGGGGACAAATGGCAATTGTCACCTGAGTCTTTCTGGGTCACGCACCGGGACTCAGATGCCAGGTGAGGGTGGCCTGCGGATTTCAGCACCGCCCTCACGGATGTCACCCCTCTGCGCTCAGGACTCCTTCCTGGATCGGACACTCAAGAAAACAAAACAGAACAAAACAGTAATGCGTGGCGTGCACCAGACCTTCTGGCAGGAGGATCCCCCTGGCCCTTCCAGGAGCATTTCCCCTGCCGGGCTCAGAGCCAGGGCCTGTCCTGTAGGGACAAGCGGCCCCTCGAGGCTTCAGAGGGAACCTTGGAAGCAGGGAGCTGTGAGGAGGGAGCAGGGCACAGACACATTGTGGATGTTGCAGAAATGGGACGACAGCTGCATGGGGCACTCCGAGGTCTTACCCTCTGCTTCACGCCCCCAGATTTTTAACCGCTCCTTTGTCATTTCCCCGGGACCGAGTGGCCGGTGCGCAGAGTGTTTGAATGGGCCGGGGCCCGCTGTTTCGCAGAGGCCACAAGGGCTCCGTCGGATGCTGGAGGTGCACGACAGGGGCGGGGACAAGAACGGGGCACGCCAGAGGAAGACCTCGCTTCCCAGGGCTGCTGGAAGCCTGGCGGCCAAGCAGCTGCAGATGAAGCACCGCACGCCGTGACTTCTGACTGGTCTTTCCAGAGGGAAAGCGCAACCGGCCCGGTTCACGGTGTCTTCTTCCAAAAACCGCCGGTTATGGGACCGTGGCTCCCAGCCCGTCAGGGCGGCGCACCATGCAGGCCACGGAATGCTCCGGAAGACAGAGCTCCTGCCCTCGGGCAGCCCAGTGCTGCTCACGCCATGTGCAGGCTCTTACCAGAGAAACACGTCATCCCATCTCGGGCGACCAGGGTGCCCCGCGGTAGACCGGTATGTTTTAACATCTTCTTTTCAGACCATTAATCGACTCGACTCTTTCTCAGAACACAGAGAACAGAGAACGCAGCATCTGGATCCACGCTCCAGACTTGTGTTCCGGACGCACAGGACCCTTCGGCGGGAGCCCTCGGCCTCTGCGGCGGTGCGGGCGGGCTGCGGGACCCCGAGTCGCAAAGCCTCGCCCACAGGGCCCCTTTCTCTCGAGACAACACCGGGAGGTGTGCCCGGCTCACTCCTCTCACCCTGCCACGGCCTCGATGCGACAATTTGCATATTGCTCTGGACCAGGACAGCTGTAATTGTAAATTGGTTTTCCTTCTTTAATCTGGGACCAGCAGCAAATCATGTTTAATAGCCTTTAATTCCCCCTTTTAATGAGATAATCTGCATTCAGCGGTGACTCAACCTTGGAGGGCCGTAGGCTAGTGGCGGTGGGGGGGGGGGGTGAGTCACGGAAAAACCGACGGAAGGGACCCATTAGGTAATCTCACGCCGCAGCTCCCTGCCAGACGCAGGGCGCTTCTCCGCATCAAAATCCCAGGCCCAGCTCGGCAGCCGTGGTTGTCATTTGCCCCCTTGGCTCAGTCTCGCACCAGAGGCTGTTCTGGAATTTGGGGAGCCCACACTCTGACCACTGTCCCCCTACCGCTCCCTGTCAGAGCTCGGGGTCCCCCAGCCGACTGAGGGTCTCCACTCCACACACCCTTTCCTTCCTGTTTGCCAGCACTCGCCTAT
>PVJI01015932.1:0-39657 GCA_004026765.1 Micronycteris hirsuta
GAAGCGCAATAGTAAGAATTACAAAGAGACATGAAAGTTTTGGGGACCAGTGATTATGTTCATTGTTTTGATTACAGTGATGGTTTCACAGGTGTACACATACGTTAAAGCTTCCTGAATCATTTGCTTTGTGTGCTATTTATAATAACGTCAACTATACCTCCATAAAGCTGTTTTTAAAAGTAGAATTAGAGAGAATAACCTATTTCGATACTGACATGAAAAAGATGTCCATGACACATATTAAGTAAAAAATAAAATAGCTGTGGAATTACATATATCATAATCCCATTTATGCAAAATGTGTGCTTATACTGAATATATACGTATAGAAAAAAAGCCTGAGGAAATATACGTTCATTTGTTTACATATTGGAGAAGCAATACGGAGAGATTTTCATTTTACACAGCCCTGCATCCCTGTTTGATATTTGTATAACCATCATGCATTACTTCTGAAATTTAAAAAGCAGAAGACAGTAAAAGAAATAATTAGCAAGTTTAAAAGCCACTGGACAAGATAAACTTGAAGGTAAAGGCCAAAGTGACTTATTTTATGTAAGAAAAAGATGGAGCGTGTGTTTGGAGAATAAACTCCCACGTGTGGAGAGAAGGAGGGCGCGCATGCCCCGGATGCGCCCGGGCTTAGCAGGCTCAGCGCTGTCTGCACGCTCTGTCCCAGGAGCCAGTCAGCGCCTCCTTGAGCTACCTCCCTGGGTGACATCACTTGTCTATTGCTTGGGCATCCTGAGGGACAAAACCACCAAGGGCTTCAAGAGACCGACAGCTCTCCCTCTGATCTTCAGTGGGTAGAAGGGACACTCCAGACCCTAGTAAACACCTGACAAGGTTTCTGAGCCCACACTGCTTGGGTGTTCAGTACCTTGGATGATTTTCTGCTGCTGTTGCCGGATTTCGTCAAAACCCAAGCCTCTGGTCTCCTCCGGCTCCTCAAAGAGCCAAGGGTTTGGGACGCCTCGCTTGGCCCCTCCCATCATCAGGCTGGACCTGGGAACAAGATTAAATGTGTTACACAACTCAGAAAATACAGCTCTGCTGCAAATTGCTCCCACAAGTGCAGAAGTGGCCAGCCTCGGACGCTTTGAAAATTCAATTCGACCACAATTGATTGCATCCTTGTCCGCGCCAGCGGCTGCGCTCAGTGCTGGAGGAGGCCTGCAGACGAGGAGAGCACAGCCCGGGCCTCTGGAGAACTACAGCCTGCTAAGGAGACTGTGGCAGCGCCTAATACTCCTCCTAATCCTCCAGAATACATTTGAGTCAATAATCATAAATGAAAGTCTTAAATTACAAAAACAAAAGCCAAATGGAAGTGGCCTTTTTATCAGGACAAAGTCTGTCTCACAGGCTACGTGACATCGAAGGCACAAATTTCATCACAAGAAGATACAATGTTGTGACCACAGATGACAGCATTGAAAAATGACCATATAATTTTCTATTAATGGGTATTTGGTAGCTCACAGACGGAAACACATGCAGGGTTTCAAATCTAATTTTATGAATAAACTGTAGCATTCATAACACAATGAACGAATTCTGAACCCTCAACCTTCATCTTTATTCCCTCTGGTAAACCATGCGCCCCTCCTGCACTAGGCGTGCTGGTCTCCTCGCTGTCGGAAGAACAGGGAGCACACGCCTGCAGCCTCAGCCCCACGTTTAGAGGATTCTCCTCACCTCAAGCATCTCCTCCCCTGTCCCCACCCGCCCACATTCTGTCCAAGGCACAAGGACCATCCTGTTCATAAAGCTGTCTCTGACCTCTTCAACCCAGATGCAAACGGTCACTTTAGCGTCCACAGGATTCACAAAAAATGATGATAATGACAATGGTGACATGACAGTCGTACTAGTGACAATAGCAGCTGCCATGTGTTCAGCGTCTGTTATGTGCAGGTACAGCTCCAGGCCATTTATACGTATTCGCTCACATTATCTGTAATTCTTCCAGCCCGTTCTTTTCACATCTCTCGTACTGTCTACAAAGAACCACTACCCTATTGTTGAACCTTTTACATAAATGAGCCTCACGTCTACGAGACAGAAGGCAGGAACTGAGAGTCACCCCTGACGGGGCTGCACACAGCTCCCACCGCAGACTGAGTGGCTGGCAGCATGCGTGAGCCCTGCCCCACCCCCCCAGCGCTGCAGGAACACACGGCACAAAGAGCCGCGGGGGAATAAAAATGATAATCCACTCATTCAGAAAACATTTACTTAGTACTTACTATGTGGTAGGCATTGCTCTCATCAATGGCGAGGAGGAAAAAAACGGAATATAGACAAAACAGACCAAAATCTCTGCCCTTACAAAGTATGTATTTTTGTTACGGGTGCTGTTTTCATTCTGGTTGGGGGAACAATGAGCAAAAAGGGGGAAAGTGCTTGGTGTAGTGCTTGGAAGGTAATAACCGTTCAGTAAATGTTATCCATCATCATTCTGCCAATTACTGTACTGTATTCACCGGAGGCACTGAAGTATAATTTGTTAATAGATGAGAGTATCTCCAAAAGCTATGTTAATTTCATTTTTTAGTTTAGCACTATAAAACCTATAGAAGAATATAATATGTATCAACAAACAAACCCATACAAAACTCGAAGAAAATGATTGACTCCGTAGACTATCATTTTAAGCACAGAGCTGGTCCCTCTACCCAAGTATTCTAACATGCAAACAAGAAGCATGACCTTCTTCCGCTTCCGAAAGGCAGATGTGCTTCTTTAAAGCCTTACTTTACTTGGTTGGCCCCAAGTACCTACAATGTCAAGATTTCAGATGTAGTCCCTGTAATAATCATTCAATTTCATTAGTTTTGAAGATAGGGGAAGAAAGCAATGGAAAAAGGAAAGAAAGAAGGAAGTTTACAATCAAAGTATATCCCTAACTCTATACCACTGGGCAAGTGCCAGCCCTTGATCCAAACGGGAGTCGCGGGATTTCGCATACGGTCCACTGTGAAGCAAGGCCTAGAAACCAGCACATCGGTCAGAGGGGTAGCAAGCAACCTCAGGGCGCCCACCCCAGCTAAGAGCATCCACTCAAATTAGTGTAGTGCACCTGGGTTGACAGTAGACACTGTTCCCCTAAAGCCAATGTCACTATGTCCCACTGGTAGTGTGTGCTACTCCTGGGGCTTATTATTTTTAATTATTAAAGGAGAAAATGCAAGAAAACTGTTTTAGCAATCTCAGAAGAAAACAGCAAATTAGAACTACAGCCTTTAATTTTATGTGTGTTACATAAATATATTTACAACACCTACTAGAGAATAAAAGTACAACATGGGCAGAATTTAATATTAATATCAAGTACACATTATAGGAAAAAAAAACTCATCGACCACCAGACATACAAGAAAGATTGTCCCAGGACTGATTTAGCAACTATAAAAGTTCTAAGCACTGAAAAAAAGCAACACTAAACTGCAGGAAAAATTATTCCCTCATGCCTTCTTTCTTGGTTATCTGATTCCAAAATTTTTGTGAAGTTTTTCAAGGCAGAACTACCGCTCTCTCTCTCTTTTCTTTTGGAGTTTGTACTTTGATGATGCCCCACACCTACTGGGAAACCCAGTGATGGCTGTGCCCTTACTAACGAAGCAGGTGAGATCACAGGTGTCACTGTGCGGAAGCCTTGATTTCCTTTTCATTAGGCGTACGCTCAACCTAATGTCTGGGTCTGAGGCCTCTTATTACTCAGTCTTCTCCCAGGTAAAATACATACATAAATATGTATATTTGTATATTAAATATGTACTTACATTTAATATAAAAATTTAAGTATGTACTTATATATTAAATCTGTAATATGTAAATATATATTTATAAAAGAATTTAAGACATAATTCTTGCTTTCAAGGAGTTTATAATCAAACTGAAAAGGAAAACTAACCACACATGAAGCAATTACTAACCGAAATAAGAGAGCTGCCGGCTTTGTAGCCCCGGGCAATTCCAATAGCCTCTTCGGCCCATAAAACAAGCAAACTAAGTAGGTCAACAGTTTTCAAAAGTTCTGGTCCAACACTTGAAGAACGAGACACCCTCATTAATAGTGCGGGTGGGAGGTGAGTGGGGGAAGCCAGGTCTTCCTTTTATTCCTACAGAAGATAATTTTCTATCATTGGAAATCACTGAATTAGATGATCTTTAAGATCCTTACTGCTTTAATTAATTTTTTCTCATTAAGTAGTAAATTGCACAAATAAGAACAGAGGAAAACAAGAACAATCTCCCTCTTACTCTTCGTGGAGAATGAAATCCATTCTCCTCTCCCCCATCTTCCTGTTTTCAGTTCAAGGACATCACAGACCCATTGGCTAAGGCCAAAAACCTTGGAATGATCTCTGACTCCATCTTACGTACCCCCAGCATCTAGTCCATTAGGAAATCCTTCAAAACATTTCTAAAATCGGACCGTTTCTCCTTAATTCTGTCGCTGCCACCCCGGTCCTCCTGTCTCCTGCCTCTACTCCTCGCCTCTGCAGTCTACTCGCCACACGGCCGCCAGCGTGCTCACTGGGAAAGTGACCCGCTCCCTCTGCTCGGAGCCTTCCCGCCGTCCCCCGCACCTGAAAGTACAGCTTCGTCACGATAACCGACAAGCCACGCCAGCCTCCTTGCTGTTTCTAGAACACACTGAGCACATTCACATCACAGGGCCTTTGCACCCGCTGTTCCTGCCCACCCGCCACGGTTAAGGCATTGTCCCCAGAGGTCACGTGGCCTTGCTCCTTTCTTCATTCCACTCTGCGCAAATGGCATCTCACAGGGTTTCCCTGATGGCTCTATCTAAAATAGCACTCTTCCCTATAACTCCTTAGCCGCCCCCATCCCGCTTTATTTTTCTTTCTAGTACTTAAACCACCTGCTGTCATACATTACGTATTTGTTGATTATCTGTCTCCTACACAAGGCTGCAAGTTCCACAAGGGTTGGGGCTGTCTTCTTTGTCAGCATACCCTCAGTACCTGACGCAACAGGCACGAAAAAAACGTTGAGTGAATTAATGTATTTGGCAAAAAAAAAAATAACTGAATGACTGAAATAAATAAGCATAGTCAGGAAATTATAATATCATACGCTGGTGCTCTTTTGTAATTGCAAGGCATTTCTCAAACATTATTTCCTGTGGATTGTACATAAAGCTATGTGTAAGTCAGACCTGGTATTACTGACAAGAAAGCCAAGGTAAAGGAACATCACAGTGACTTTCTCAAGGTCACACACTCAGGGGCAGAGCAAAAGGTTCAACCCACAGCTCCTGACTCTTAACCCTGGGCACTTTCTGTCTACCATCTCAAGAAAGGTTCCATAAAGGGAAGGAGACTCAAGACAGCCTTGGAGAATGGGTGAGGTTTAGCTAAGTGCAGGAGAGAGGGATGGAAGGCATCCCAGGAAAGGGCAGAACATGAGAGATGTCTCGCGGGCAGGGAGCGTGAGCCTCCTGTGTGCGTGGGACAACCGTGGAGAGCGGCTGAAATTCCAGGGCTGATCTAGTAGCACTGATCCCAAAGTAGGCAGCCATTGTGAACCTCTATCTGTTCTCCTAGTGGCTTTCATCCTCATATTCATCCCGAATCTTGTCTTTTAGCCCCTAGTTGTTCCCCATCCTGTGAATCCTCAAGCTGCAACTTTCACTCCTATCTGCAGCCAAACTTCCCCAAAGAATGAACTTTGCTCATCAGTTCTACCTCCTGACCCTGCCAGTTCGTCCTTCAAGCCACTGTCGTCCAGCATCGGCGCCAGCACACGGCTAACACTCTTCTCGCCCACGATCTCGCCGCCAAACCTCCTTCCCGTTCTCACTTTGCCCCTCTCCTAGGCCTCACGTGTCACAGCCGACCATGTGCCCTTACCCATGAACCTCTCCTCCCCTGGGTTCCCCCACACCACTCTCTCGCACGGACAGATCCTTCTCTGTAACTGCAGGCAGCCCTTCCCCCGTCTGCCCCTTAAACATCGTGTTCTTCAGGAATTCTATGTCTTCTCTTTTCACTCTAGTGTCTCCCTCTGGGCAATTTTATCTGTTCCACTGACTTCAGGCCTTAAGAACAGGAGCTAGCAGTGCTGAATGCTTTTTTATGCCCCGACACAAACTCAATAGTACGCTTTCTCTTGAGTCACTGTGGTGGTGGATTCTTAACTGGGGGTAGAAGAGGGGCATGCTCCCTTCCCTAGCAGGGTGGTATCAGAATCTGGGGGTGAGGGGGGGACAAACAAGAACAAAACAAATGGACAAAGAAAACAGAAACAGACTCATAGATACAAAAACACACTGACAGTTGCCAGAGGGGAGGAGGGATAGGAGGAGACTGGGTGAAAAAGGAGAAGGGATTAAGAACTACAAATTGGTAGCCACAAAATAGTCCCAGGGATGTAAAGTACAGCATAGGGAATATAGTCAATAACATTATGATACCTACGTATGGTGCCAGGCGGGTACTGGAAATACTGGGGGGACCACTTTGTAAAGTATAAGATTGACCACTATGCTGTACCCCCAAAATGAACACAAAATAATATTGAATGTAAACTGTAATTAAAAATAAAATTTTTTAAAAATCTGGGTGGTGGAGGAAGGAAAAGCACATACACAGTTAAAAAGAAACTCCACATATGAAATCCTGGTGAGGCACATCTTTCCAGCCCTCACCTGACTGCAAATGACTGTGTTAAAGACTCCCAAATTTATCTCTACCCAGGATACTCCCTACAGGGTTTACGTCGACATTCACTGCTTTTCATTTAGGAATCTCTAACTGGTATTCCACTCCAATCCAATATATTCAAAAATCAAAGTCATCACTTTCGCCCCAAAAGCTGTTTCTTCGCCTCTGCTCTCTATTCTGGTCAGCAGCATCACTGGGTCCCTGGTCGTCCAAATCTGCTCCCTCCCCGCCAACCCCACACCTCATCAATTATGGAGGCCTCCCTCTGAGGTGGTTCTCAACTATGTGCCCTCACTTCCATCCGCACTGGCATGGCCCTGGCCCAGACCCTCATCGGCTCTCCTGTAAAAGATGGTCACAGCCTTCTGACTGGCCTCCTTGTTCCCCGTCACCCCCTTTCAAGGCGTCTAGTACTGGGCTGCCAGAACTGTCTTTGTAAAGCGGAATCTTGCCATTAACACTCTCTGTTTTCAAACTCGCACAACTCCCTCGAAGGCACAGATCAAGTTTAAGCTCTACAATATGGCCCCAGTGATCTCTGCAATGTCACCCACCAACACCCCCTTCCGAGCTGCGCCCTGCACTTCCTTCACCCCCCAGACTGCTCACTGCGGCTCAGACAAAGGCACCAACTTTCACACTCTCATGTTTTTGTATGAGTCTGGAGGGTCCCCACCCCCACCCCTTTGTCCATCTGGCAAAATTCTATTCATCCCCTAAGGCTCAACTCAAATGTCACTTCTGCTGTTCAGTCTTTCCTGATCCCTGTCCCCACCCCCTTCCCCAGAATCAATCACTCCCTGGTGCTCCCACGGCACTTTGTTCAAAACCTCTGGCGTGGCATTTATCAAGCAGGATTGTAGTTAGTTATTTACTCATCTGTCTCCCTTCCTGAATTATGAGCTCTGTAGGGAAAGAGGCCACATGGCAGTCATGTTGATGCCGCTGGTGCCAAACAAACAGCCCTCAGCGTCCCCTGGAGAAGGAGTCCTCGGCGCTTGTTTATGAGACAGAACTAGGAAAACCACTAAACTTTTTAAGCAAGGGAGACAAAACAAGAGGGGCATTTTTGTTTTGAGATTTTTTTAAAAGAGAAAAAACAAAAGAAATTTTAACAAACTGCTACCTGCCTTTCGGACTTTAGCTGAAAGCCTGACACCATTCCAGCAGACGGAGAGAACAGCACTTAACAGGGAACTCTGTCACTAAAACACCTTGTGAAGGTGTTTCAAGCCCGCTTTGGAAAGGCAGTGGAGTGTTTCTCCTTTGAAAAGTAAGGTAAAGAAAGGAAACACTTAAACACGATCCTTTTGAGATTAGGAGAGACTTGAAAAAAATTTTTTAAATAAACAATTTTTATCCATATTCTTTCAAAATGGAAGTTATCTAAAAAATGGAACTTAGCTAATAAATGCCACATTAATAAATAGGTTAGATTATGTCTTATAGAGATTTTACCAAAACAATCATAGCTGCATCGAAAGATATACTATAAAGCCCTGGCTGGTGTGGCTCAGTGGATTGAGTGCTGGCCTGCAAACCAAAGAGTCGCTGGTTCAATTCCCAGTCAGGGCGCATGCCTGAGTTGCGGGCCAGGTCCCCAGTGGGGGCCCATGAGAGGCAACCACATGTTGATGTTTCTCTCCCTCTCTCCTTCCTTTCCCCTGCCTCTAAAAATAAATAAAAATATTTTTAAAAAAACCTAAAGATATGCTATAAAAATATTGCGTTTCCATCCCCAAAGGCAAATGATGGTCATTATTAACTGATGATGATATCTGAAGGGGGCACAGAAAATCCGTGCTATTCTGCTGACAAATGCAACGAAAGCTTGTCAGAGTTCACAGCAAGGGCATTCTCATCAAGCGAACGCAGAGCTGAAAAGGCAGTGAATTCCAAGAAATAGCTTTCTTTAGCTTCTCTTAACATTTCAAAAAGATGTCAAAATTACTATATAAAATGTTTGTTTTATCTGAAAAAAATATCAGTGAGTATTCACAGACCACAGGGAGTTCTGCAGTTAGGACTAGGGAAGATATTTCTAGGGTGTCAGTGAACTGAGGAAATGCTATTATGGTATGAAAGGGAATTCCTTTTTCCAGACTTTTTTTGGTAGTTTCTTTCTGTGATTAGAGAGATGCACAGCAGCTCCAATTTCAATCAGAAATAGATTCTCTGACATCGATTCTTTAGCGGCAAGAAGGGGCAACACTCTACAGACTGGGTCACAGCGAGGAGAGGCTGCAGAGGCTAGTGTGATCTGGGCTCAGAGTGACTAGGGTCGGACCAGGGAAGCAACAAAAAGGAACGGCAAGAAAGGGCCAATTCACAGTAATTCAAGCGAAAACCCCACGAGTGTTGGTGAGCAGACTGGGTACAGGGGCGAAGACTGCCAAGCTGGGTGACTTGGGGAACTGGCACAACTCAGGGAAAGGGAAATTTTGCATTTCCTTTCAGAATTTTCTCCAACTTCAACACAGTTTCTAATGACACAGCCCCAGAGTAAAGTGGCTCCTTTAAAACCATGATCTATGGATCTATTTGTAGCCACATTTACTAGATGGCTGACTTCGTAAGTCCAGTACTCTGCCCTATTCCTTTTCTTGTACCCCATCCATCTGTCCTTCCTACAAATACTGAGTACTTTCTGTGCGCCGGGCCCTAATCTGGGGGCTTGGAAGTGAACAAGAGGACGAATTCCTAACCTCAGAGAGCTGATACTTCAGTGACAATGAATGCCTGAACTGTGCCCTTTGCAAAGTAAATACTCAAAATAACTTTTTTTATTAAATTGAATGAATAATTTTTACTGTGTATTACTCTAGAACAATAAGAACCAAACAAGGAAAATATCTTACGTATCACCCAAGGGAATTCTCATCAGAGCATCTTTAAAATCTACGACCATCAAATATTTTTTCTAATTTTAAACATCCCATTTTATCCCTATTCATTGCTGGCCAAATTTACCAAGAAAAAGTTTCAACATTAAGTTAAAAACTTAAACAAACAGCTTATAGAAAAGTAGAACTGCAGGGTGGAAAAGACCACAGAGAGGCCGCCCCGTGGGCCTCCAGCCTGCATTTGAGAATCCCCGGTGAGCTGCTCCTCAGAGTCACGCCGGTGACCTGAAGTCAAGCGAACAAAACCAAAGGAACAAGTCTTCACCTTAAGTGTGGCTGTCACTGCACCTGACGAGGGGTTACGAAGGGGTGATACACAAAAACATGAAAATTCTAAGTGGAAGATCAACTAGCTGCTCTACTAAATTAATGGTGACTGAGAGCCATCTGCTGGTTAGCGACTAAAACTCAACTACAAAACAGATGTTAAGCAACTCAATAATGACCACTTATTAGAAGCGGCTCCTTACTTTACTATGCAATGCACTCCTGAAAATGTTTCGAAACAGAATGAGCGAAAGTCGACAACATGCTTACCCATTATGAGGGGGTTTCTCGTGCCAGAGCCGCGCCTTTCTGACACGACTTTAAATAAGGAACGTGCCACATCTTCTTCCACGTGGCTCATCACAACCAGACACACTCACATGAGAAATCCAGGGAGTGCTCAGCTGAGGTTAACGCCTGCATTTAGGCATTGGGCGTGCCCGACGACTCTGTCTGCGTCAACGCTCTCTTGTCCCTTAGTACGTTTGTTCCCATCCTCATTCGTTTTACAAAATAAAGATTAAATGCACTAAAATATTCAAAAAATCATGCAAATGAACACTGTTCTATGGATAAAGATGCAAGTCTAGGGAAACGAAATTATTGGCTGGCAGGGAGTAGGATTAAACGCTCTACAGTGTTTAAACTCTAGTGTTGAAAATTTTATAATAGAATTTGCCAGCCGATATACAAAAATCCAAACCTGGCATTAAAAGACTGTTTAAGGGTGTCAATGAATAATGCATATATACCCAGATGCACAAAAGCCAATAACCACCTATGCAGTCACCATTTCCACCTCAATCTTTCTTTTTATTGCCTCAATTAATCCGATTCATACCTAAAGACCCAAATTAATGAGATGGGCACCCATGCTTGTAACTAAGGCATGCTTTCCCTCTGCGGGCAGAGCCCAGGAATCTGTACACTCCCTTAGGTGAGTTTTATTTACATAGTTGGGAACCTATATGCAGATTGGTATAGAAATTATGGGTCTAGAAAGAGTAGGATTAGAGAAAGTACATGAGTAGGTGGCAGATTATATGGTGTACGAATCTATTCATTCTACAAGGGATATCTCAAGTCTTTTCCTTCCATGGGTTCCGCTTCTTCCACCTCACATGTCTCTTTTTCCAGGGAGATCAGTCACGGCCCACACCACACAACTCAGCACTTAATTATAAGCTACCATGCATTGTTCGCTAATTCTTTTGTGCAGGGTAGAAAGACCTCCCCAGATAGCTGGTCAGTTCTGGATGCCCCTTTGCTAAGACCAGTGACAGCAAGTGTTTTGTAATGTTTATAAAGCACTTTACAAAGCAAAAGTATATGCTTTTACATATACTTATCTCATTTGAACTTCACAATATTTTGAGGAGTCACCGTTATCTTCATGTGAACTAAAATGAAATGGGAGTCAAAACTCAAACCTACGTTTTCTAATACTAAACCCGTTTTTCCTTCCACTGACTGATACCCGCAAAGTTAGCACTGCACTGCTGGAACATCTAAAGGCAGATAGTATCTTCTAGATGCAATGAACGAAAAGAAGGCAAAGTAGCAAAGCCAGTGGGAAATGAACAAATGAGGGTCTGCAAAGGAGCCATCACAGCATGCCAAAACTGAGAAAGGCCTGAGAGACCAAACCACGGCAAAGGACAGGCAGACTTTCTAGTTCCTTCTCTGCTGTTTATTCACCTCGGGCACAGTCTCCTCGTCTGTAATCCAAAACAGTGATCCCTTCTCTGCTTGCCTCTAAAAATTATTATGAGGGTCAAATAAAATAATATATGAAAGTTTGGGAAATAAAAAAGAGAGGGAGGGAAACATAGAAAACTATTTTCTTTTCAATAAAAAAGAAAATATTTTTAGCAGTTTCTTAAAAATTTCACTTATAAAAAGTACAAGTTGAAAAGCATTAAATAGGCTTTTCAAAAAAGCAACATAACTAACTTACAGTGTGGTGTGTACTGGCAGCTGCTCTTTCTTCTCCCTGCTTACTCATCGACTGGGGTTTCCACTTCTCAATTTCCAGTGACTTCTATAACTTAACATTAATGCATACAGGGGTACCAAATCTTTTTATTGCCCTTATCAAAAGTCACAATTATACCAGTAGGTAAGGACTGCAATTTAAAACAACATACCACATTTCACTCCTCAGATCAGCAAAACCCAACAAGTCCTGCAGCACACCCTGCCAGCCAGCTACGGCGGAGGGAAAGGCACCCCTGCATATCCCCGGGGGACAGAAAGCACTACAACTTTCAAGAGACGGACACAACAGCAGCACCTGTGCAATTCTGAGCACCTGTACCTTCTGGCCCAGTAACCCACTTTGGGGACTCTGTCCTATGGAGATAGAAGCCACATATTCTTTATGGGTATTTGCTGCAACATTGCTTCTAATGACAAAACACCGAACAACCCAATATCCACCAAATGGGGAGTGGTTATAAAATAACTGCATATTCTCATTGTGAATAATGTAACTACTGAAAAAAACATTTTGTTAGATCTGTTGATTTAGAGGAATACCAACATTTAAACAAAAAGAGTCAATTACAGAGTATGGATAATACAAATTTGTTTTCATAAAAAAAAAAACAGAAAAGGAACACTCACATTTATGTAAATGTATTTGTAAATATTTGTATAAGCACAGATCAACGTGGGGAAAGAAACCCTCCCAACGGCAGCACTGGTTACTTTCGGAGAATGGCATTGGAGGGAATGAAAAGGAGAGAAACTATTAACTTTTGGATTACACCTCAGTATGGTTTGACTTGTTATAATGAACATGTATCATGTTGATAATTTGATTTAACCCAATAAAGATAAGTCATTTCCCCATGGGGTGGCAGAACAGGGGAAGGGAACACAATAGGGGAACAAATACCTGTAAAAGTAGAAGATAATAAATGAAGATTATTAGAAAGAGGGATTGAAAGAGAACCTTCTTTCAAAACTAAGAATGGAAAACAAAAATTAAAATTAAAAAAACACTAAAATGAAACACCTTTTCCAGGGGAGAAAAAACAATGGGAGAGAAAGATATGAAAGGAAAGGCAAGGAAGGAAGATGGGGAGAAGGGAACGAGAATAAATAGACTGGGGTCAGGCAGGGCCCGCGGAGCGTCACTGAGAAGGAGTGACAAATGACAGGCAAGTCTGCAGTCACACGCCCGGAGGAAGAGGGAGAAAGTCAGAGAGAGCTGAAGTGAGACAAGTCCTTTTCTAAAATTAGGCAGTACGAGCAATCTTAACATTCTCTCCTCACTTTCGAGGGAGAAAAATGCTGACTTTCCAAAATCTAGAAACTGGGACTAATGACTTGAGCAACTTTCCCCTTCTATTGCCTTACGTCTCCATCTTGTGGTCTGTTCAGAACATAGCTCTTAGTGTGTGTGTGTGTGTGTGTGTGTGTGTGTGTGTTGGTATGTATACATATGTCTGTATGCATGTGTGTAAGTGTATATGTGATTATATACATATATACTTACCAGTGTCCATGTATTATATACACTTTTATTACATATATACATATAAATATATAACTATACATATAAGTATACTTATATATACACACTTACATACTTATGAGTGCTGTATAAAAATATATGCATGTATACAAGGTCTGTCTAGAAAAAATCCAACCATTGTTAATATAACGAGAATGGTTTGTGCGACATCGATGTAACCTGGCAGCCAAGGAGAGTGGACTGGAATGCGCATGTGTGAACAATGACGGCTTCACTGTACTAGTCAGTGGGGGTGGCAGTAATCACTGTGCTGATCACTGAGTGAGCATGTGCACTGTGTGTCCAGTGCATTCAAAATGACTGAGTAGAGATACAAATCTGCATGAAATTTTGCATTAAGCTTGAACATTCATCTGTGGAAACCATTCAGATTCAGAAGGCTGCAGCTATGGGCAACCGGTGACTGGCAGCTTCATCACAACAACATGCCGCCTCATGCATCACATGTCATTCAGAGTTTTTGGCAAAATATCAAATCACCTAGGTCATTCAGCACCCCCTTCAACCCCAATTTGGCACCCTGTGACTTCTGGCTTTTCCCAAAAGTAAAATCACCTTTGAAAGGGAAGAGATTTCAGACCATGGATGAGATTCAGGAAAATACAACAGGGCAGCTGACAGAGACTGGGAGCACTCTGTGAGGTCCCAAGGTGCCTACAAAGAAGGGGACTGAGGCATCATTGTCCTATGTACAATGTTTCTTGTATCTTGTATCTTCTTCAATAAATGTCTCTATTTTTCATATATGGCTGGATACCTTCTGGACAGACATCAGATATACTTACATACATATTTTTAAATTCAAGTAGAACCGTACAAACAGAAATACCCTAAGTGTATAGCTCAAAGATAATTCACAAAATGAACCTCAGTTAATTACTACCTAAGGCAAAAAAACAGGGCTGTAGCAAAACTCCAGGACCCCTTGTGTCCCCTCTCATCACTAAGCCCCCAAATGGAGCCACCTTCATGGTTTATAACACCAGAAGTAAGTTAGTCTTTACAGGAGTGGGAACACACAGTATGTACTCTCATCTGGCTCACCTCGCTCAACGTGGTGAGGCTCCCCCACCACGTGGGGCGCAGCTGCAGACCGTGGCTTCTCACTGGCTGTGGAGTGCCACTGCACGGCGCGCCATGGTGGATTTATTCACTGCAGGGCACGTGTTCTTCGGGCTGCTTCCTTGTAGGACTACTAAGAATAACGCTACTATAAACAGTTCTGGACACGTCCTTCGTACACTTCAGTTTTAGGAGGTACAGTCAAAGAATTTTCCAAAGTGGCTGTACAACTGACAGCCCCACCGGTAACACATGAGAATTCCAGTCACTCCTCATTCTAGCAATGCTTGACTATCGTTTTAACTTCAACCATTCTGGTAGGTGTCGCAATATCACGTCATGGTTTTAGTTTGCAACTTCCTGACGACTAGTGAAGTTAGACGCCGTTTCCTGTGTTTATCAGTCATTCAATATTTTCTTTGGTGAAGTCCAACTTCAAGTATCCTGCCTGTTTTTGGTCTGCTTTTTTCTTGGCTACAGTTCCTTACACACATATGCCAGCACAATTCCTGAGTCAGATAAATGCACTGCAAATACAGATTCCTGCTCTGTGGCTTGCCTTTTCACTCTCTCTGTGATATCTTTTATTAAACAGAATTTCTTATTTTAATAAAATCCAACTTATCATGCATTTCCTTCATTTTTAGTCCTTTTTTTTTGTCCTAAAAAATCTTTGCCTATCCCAAGCCCGTAGAAGATACTCTCCTGTTTTCTTCGAGTTTTACCTTTCACACTGAGACCCACAATCCTTTTGGAACTGATCTTTATGGAGGATGACAGCAGAGGCTAAGATTCATTTTTTCCCATATGGCTATCCAGCTGACCTAACACTATTTATTGAGGAGATCATTTTTTCTCCACTGCACTGTGCTGTCAGCTTTGTCATAAATCAAGTGACAATACCTGTGTGGGGCTGTTTCTGGACTCAGTTCTGTGCCACTGGTTCGTCTATCCTTCTGCCAACGCCACACGGCAGCTCTAAGGTAAGACTGGATAATGTAATGTGAGTCCTTCAGCCTTTTATTTTTCAGAATTGCCCTGGCTCTCCTTGGTTCATTGAACTGCCACATAAACCTCAGAATCAGCTGATGTGACAAACCAAAACAGAGCAGAAGGCTGGCTGGTGACTCCACAGCTCAATCCTGATGTCACCGACACCTGTGCAGGATTGAGTCTCCTGGTCTCCAATCACGGCGCATCCCTCTACTTGGTCTTCCTTAATTTTTCCAAATAATGTCTATAGTTTTGGGTGTAGAGGCTCCATGTGTCTCCCATTTGATTCATTCCTATGTATTTCATGCTTGTAATGTTATTATAAATGGCTTCTTTAAATTGTTTTCATTTGATATTTGTTGTCCAGCTTTAAAACCTTCTGAGGAGAGAAACTACCAGCTTGCTACTGCGAACCTGTTTGCAAACGGGCTGCGCAACATTACAAAGGATCTCAAGATTCAATGGAATGCCAATTATGAAAATAAAAAGCCGTTGATATCTGATTAACTGATCTAGAGTTTACATTAAAAAAAGCAAAACTCTTAAAAAAGAACTAAAATGACAGAAGACTAGCCCTATCATGTAATAAAACATACTAAAGCCTAAAAATTAATGGCACTAGCACCATGAGCAGACAAAGAGATCGATGGAACACATTACAAAGTCCAGAGAACATGGACAACTCGGTAAAAAAAAACCATAGTCAGTCACAAAAACAGGGTAGCCAGGTAGGAAAAAAGTTGGATTGATATTTTCACCAAATTAATTTCCAAATGGATCAAATATTTAACAGTTAAAAAATAAAATCATGAAAGCTAAAAAGTGCACAGGATAATTTCTTTATAACCTTGGTTCACAATAATTATATATAATAACTACTTAACTCTACTAAGAAATAACTAAAACTATCTTCAATTATTAGATTGGGATAAGATACAAAAGTTTAGTAACACTGTCTTTAGAAGACTGTACGGAAACAGGCACTCACATAAATTGCTAGCACAAGTCTGAAGTGGTTCTATGAAAATAATGAACGGATCCCCTTCGACCCAGCCACCCCACTTCTAAGAACTTACCTAGAGATATACTTACACACATATATAATACCTTACATATAAGGTTTTTCACCACTATATTTTTGTAATAGAAAAATACATATATATTAAATACATATGAGTATAATATAATGGACTGAAAACAACACATATCTTTTTAAAAAAAGATTTCATTTATTTATTTTTAGAGAGAGGGGAAAGGAGGGAGAAAGAGAGAGAGAGAGAGAGAAACATCAATGTGTGGTTGCCTCTCACACGCCCCCCACTGGGGACACTGCTCGCAACCCAGACATGTGCTCTGACCGGGAACTGAACCGGCGACCATTTGGTTCGTAGCCTGCATTCAATCCAGAACCACACCAGCCAGGGCAACACACATATCTCTTATAGGACAGTAGTTAACTAAATTATGGTATGTGTGTAAGTAAAATACTATAAAGCTATGAAAACTAATGACAAAACCCGATGTGCTGGTTTGGGAAGATCTCCTGATCAGATGACAAAGGAATGAGGTAGAATGGAATTGGATAATATGCCACCATATGTGTAAAAGATGAAGGGAAATAAGAAAATATATTTATATGTTCTAGTATAAGAGAACCCAGGAAGGACATGCCAAACATTAACAATGACACTTATGTCAAGGAGTGGGGGACACGGTGGGAGGGAAGCTTTCCACTGAACACTGTTACATGCTGTTTGATTTCTTAACTGTGTGAACATATTAATTATGCAAAATATACCCTTCTTCCTCTCCTATTGTTGTTTGGAGTGTGTCTGAGAGGAGGCAGTCAGATGATAAAGGTAACACTCTGAGAAAAGCAAAACATGCAGAACCTGCATCTGTGGTAATATCACTGGACTGAAGAATTAAACATCTCTCTCAATTCTCTAATCTTGAACTTCTTACATGAAAATGACTTTCCCTATTTAAGCCATTTTGAGTAGGTTATCTGTTATTGTGGCTGAGGGCATCCTAACTGCTACACTAGCGTAGTGGCTAAACCAGACATCCATGGGTTGAGCAGAGGGATTGAGAACCATTAGCACCATATGCTTTTGCAGACCCCTTACTCAGTCTTCCTCCTCTCTCTGCTGCAAAAACAAAAACAGAACAACCCTCCCCCTGCAGTCTTCATTATACAGACGCTTTTGCACTTAGTTTTTGTGTTGTGAAATTTTTTTGTTTATATTTCCCCTACCTGACTGAACTCTTTAAAAATGAGCATTATGATGCCCTGGCTGGTGTAGCTCAGTGGATTGAGCGCGGGCTGGGAACCAGAGGGTCCCGGTTCTATTCCCAGTTGGGGCACAGGCCTGGGTTGCGGGCCGGGTCCCCGGTGAGGGCCATGTGAGAGGCAACCATACATCGCTGTTTCTCTCCCTCTCTTTCTCCCTCCCTTCCTCTCTCTCAAAAAATAAATAAATAAAATCTTTAAAAAAGAAAAGGTGTTAAAAAAAAATGAGCATTATGAAAGATGAACAAATCCTACCAAAGTCACTTCTGCATTCACATCAAGTGCCTCTATTAATTTCTGATTCTAAACTTTGCTAAGAAGGTAGCCGCACTGCACCAAAGTTACTTACTGTTTCATCAAACTACCCAAAATAATCAGTGAGGCAGAGACAAAGCTCTATGTTTCACCAAGTCCCATTTCATTTTCCTCTTTATGAACACAGACAAAGACTACATTTCCCAGCCTCCTTTACAGTTAGGTAGAAATTATATGACCGGTTATGGCCAATGAGCCGTGTGTATAAAAATTCCAGCCTACAGCATATAAGAGGGGTGCAAATTCTCCACACCCTCTCTCTTCTCCTGTCCTAGTGAACATGGAGGTCGCGTATCAAGACAGCACACCAAAAGATGAAAACACCTAAATCCTCGAGTCCCGTCTTAAAGGCTGCTGCTGCCCTGAGCTCTACCAGACTTTGTATGAGGCAAGCAAAAAAAGCTGTGGGGGGGTAAACTCCTGAGTGTCCCAGGTTTGTTTTATTACCAAAGCCCCACCTATCATATCTTTAGTCAACCTTTCAATCGACCAAAACCTACTGAGTGCCTAGTGTATGCCAACTCTGTGCTGGGTATTATGAATGATACAGAAAACAATGTAGTTTTTTTTTCATTGAGCAAATACTATCAAGCACCGTGCTAGGTTTTGGTCTCTAGGTAAATTAGCTCTTCGCTGATATTCTCTCAAAGCACAATATCCAGCATTTTTCTGCTGAACTTCCTTATTTGTATGACTCTTTAGTTCATGTCTGTCTCTCTCACTGAACTGTACATAGTTCAAATGCACAAAGTAGGTGTTTCGTATTGTTTTGGGTTTTTTTGCTACCACATATCCAGTAGTATTGCTTGGCCCACAGTGGACACTCAATAAATATCTACTTAATGAAAGAAGGTTTCTATTTACAACAACATTTTTGCTTCTTTAACTATTTTATTAAATTTAGCAGAGAATTTTAATAATCTTGACTATACTTAATACCTCCTTGGTTCAACTATCCTTGTGCTCACTGAAATAGAGAGAAAAGCAAAAGCTTTCCTGATTTCAGCACCTCCTTTACACATCAGAAAACCTAGGAAGTTAGTGTATTTCTGGGACATAAGATAAATTATTATGGCTTCTGCATTGTCTCACGTGAGCAAGCTAATGATTCAGGTGTATGCACATTCCTTAGCAATTTCCTACTTCTAGAAGAGTAGGCTGATCATGTGTTAATAACTTTAAGCAACATAAAGTATAAATCAATGATTCTTTAGGAAATCTTGTACTATTAGATACAAATCATGCTTCCTATAACCCATGCTTTAAATTGCAATAAAACAATCAATGATTTTGAAATGGGGGAGGGACGGTACTTTTGAGGTAATATTTAATGTAAAATTTTCTTTTGTCTACTTTGGCTCCCAATACAGTGATATGAAATATAAATCAGAAATATCACACTTTTGGCAGCTCGAAGAAAAAGTAAATATCTGAAATTAAATTTAAATGAAATGTTTACATTTCATTATCATCTTCTATTCTTTTGATTTTAGCCATTGGTCTGCTTGTTAATATCCATTCCTGACACATAATTACCATCCTAACCTCTAAATAACTTCCTACCCCCTATAATCCTCAGTACAGTTGGTGGTGTGAAGATGAAAGGCTGGCCAATTAGCCACCCACTACAGCTGAGTCAATCACAGTCTTTGCGATAGTCACAGAGCAGTGGAGTATGCAATGGTTTTCTTCTCTTTACAGACAAAGATTTAACTAATTGTGAGACTTAGCAATGACCCCAAATATAAAGGGCAATAGGGTTTTCAATCAGAAGCCGTGTCACTGCTTTATAAGTCACGGCTTATCTTCTAAGGAAGATTGTCACACAGAGACTTCTTTAACACGTTTCCAAATGCCCTAGATCAGTCGCCCATTGCTTATTTATACCAAAGTCTCACGTCAAGGCTTTCTGCTTTAGAACAATGATCAGTAATCCGCAAGGTAAAGCTAAGATTCCGTCACATGACAGCTTCACATTCAATTCCGTGAAGGCCACATTAACGTCTGTATAAGGGAAATGCTAGTCCAAACTGAAGTTGGACAATACCTTTCCCTCCTTAACAGGGCCACTTATGAGGAGAGGAAAAGAGGAGGGGGGGTGGGGGGGCAGAAGGCCTCCGGGGATGAGGGACGGGGAAGGAAGAGTGAGGTGGCAGAGGGCTTGCGTGGGAGTGGGAGAGCAGAGGGAGTGCAGAACGGGGATATGGTGCTAATGACAAATGTGCCATAAGGAGCACGTCTACAGCATTTTCAAGTTCGGATAAGGCCTTCTGGCCAATGTGTTTCTGTAGGTCCTGACCTAAAGGAAAGACCTGCCACCACCCCACCCGTCAGTGACAAGGCAAACCACGCTGATATTAGGAATTACAAAAGCAAACAAAAATGTGGGAGGAACCCAGAGATTAGCGAAGCAAACAAAAATGTTGGAGGAGCCCAGAACCAGTAACCGACTGTGAGGAGGACTGAGGAAATCTTGGTGAGTCATTGAAGAGACCATCCAAACCAACTGGCAGAGAAAGGAATGGTGTTTCTCCAAAGACAGAGCTGAATGGTCCCTGACAGCTGGTATCAGAAGTGACCAGTCCACCTGACAATCGGGAGGCAGGAGGGCAGGGCTGACCTGTGAGCCGAAGCTAGTCGTGGCTACAACTGGATTCAGATCCTCAGAAGGCTCAGTCCAGGCAGAAGAATTATTAAGGTATGAGAAACTGGGAATGAAGGGGAGGACGCAAGTGTGGGGTTTGGGTTTTTTTTTTTAAAGGCAATAATAACACTCACATAGGCAGGTGGGTAAAATCAAAGACCAGAAACTCTGGGCTCAAATCTAATCTACTTCTAGCAACCTACTCTAACTTAAACCCTTATTCACTCACTCATCCATACCTCCACCGCTGGACCCCGCCAAGTCTACAATGGTGCTATCCCCCTGACGAGCTGGGTCAGTGCTTTCTGAGTGTCCATTTCGTAGCCCACGAACAGATTCCTGAGGCTTTTTTCTACATAGTATTTAAGAATGATTTTATCTAGTGTACATGTTCTTATTAATCAGATTCTGCTGAAATGTCTACAGAATCTAAACTTTTTGGACAGTTATAGACTGAACTGTGTCTCCACAAAAGTTCATTTGTTCAAGTCCTAACCCCCAAGACTTCAGAATATAACAATATCTAGAGACAGGTTCTTTAAAGAGGAAATTAAGTTAAAATGAGGTCATTAGAATGAGCCTTAATTCCTATAACTGGTATCTTTATACGAAGAGGGGATTTGGACACAGACTCACACGGAAATGACCATGTGAAGACAGGGAGACATCCACAAGCCAAGGAGAGAGGCCTAGGAAAGACCCTTGCGTCACGGACTTCAGAAGGGACGGACCCTGCTGCTGACACCTTGATCCTGGACTTCTAGACCCCAGAACTGTGAGAAAATACATTTCTGTTGTTTAAGCCACCAAGTCTATGGCATATTTTGTCACAGCAACCCTAGCCAACTAACGCAGGCAGGTACATACAGACCTATTCCGTTAGTGCTGGTACAGTGGATCTAAAGAAAGCCCAGTCCAATAAGGATTCACCAGTAATTCACCTTCCAGGCCGCCTGCCGCTCTTTCCTCTTTTCTACCTGCAATAACTCACTTTCTTCCTGGCAATCAGTATGTAACTTTCTCGTTAGTTTCTCGCTCTTGGCCAGACTCCACGCGACCTGGAATACACCAACACTGTCTGTTACGCCCTTCTTGTCCTTCTCCATCACTCCTTAACAGTCACCTGTACTCTCCAGTGCTTACCTACTTTTAAAGAGCATTCCTCTGGAAGCTTATTCTCAACTACTCTAGACTTCTGCTCCTGAACAGAAAAGATGCAACAATATATATGCTTCCCTCGGTTTCATGTCAGAGTTTGTAGAAAAGCCCGGCTAGTTTCCTGAATTACTTCCATCCCTCGGGACGCTGGATCATTGCTTCATAGCTTCTCCTCAGTCGGGTCTTGTCCCCATGCCACCCCAACTGTTCCCCAAGAAACACCTGGAGGCCCGCAGTGTGCACCGGCCTGAAACACGGGGCTGGGGGCAGGCCCAGCAGCAGGACTTCAGACGTCTCTACAGGCCCATCCCAAACCCTCTGCCACCAGCCTGCCGCACTCCCTAAACTTCTCCCATTGATTAATTTACTTTGGACCCAAGGAGCCTTCAGCTAAAATACCGCCAGAAGGTAAGTCACTGCCAGCGTGGATTCCGCTGTGACAGTGAACGTGTGACAGTTTACTGACAGAACAAGCAGCAAGCTGGGCACTGAGGAAAGGGGACACAACAAGATTTGGAAGGGGCGAATGGGAGGGCAGAGGGCCAGGTGCAGAACATGAAACAAGACTGGCCAGGGAGGCCAGGCCCCTCTTGAGCACTTAGGAGGTGGGACAGGAAGCACAGGAGGTCTCCCGGAAACGAAGGAGGCAGCATGAAGCCCTGGGGCCCCTCCCACCTGAACGGCGCCCAGTGTCCAGCAGCGACATCTTATGTAGTGAAGGTTTCAGAGCTTACAGAGCCCTTCACACGGCAAGCCTCCTCTGGTCTGCAATGAGGAAAAATCACCCTCTGGTCCAAACAAGGAGGAAGAATCCTCCTCTGGTCCGAACAAGGAGGAAGAATCACCCTCTGGTCCGAACAACGAGGAAGAACCGCCCTCTGGACCGAACAATGAGGAAGAATCCTCCTCTGGTCCGAACAAGGAGGAAGAATCGTCCTCTGGTCCGAACAAGGAGAAAGAATCGTCCTCTGGTCTGAACAAGGAGGAAGAATCGTCCTCTGGTCCGAACAAGGAGAAAGAATCGTCCTCTGGTCTGAACAAGGAGGAAGAATCGTCCTCTGGTCCGAACAAGGAGGAAGAATCACCCTCTGGTCCGAACAAGGAGGAAGAATCGCCCTCTGGTCCGAACAACGAGGAAGAATCGCCTTCTGGTCTGAACAAGGAGGAAGAATCCTCCTCTGGTCCGAACAACGAGGAAGAATAGTCCTGGTCCGAACGACGAAGAAGAGAGCAGAACACAGATGCTCACTTTAAGGTCGATGATTTTCAAACCCAGATGACTGAGTGGCCAGTAAGCAACAGGTCCAGCTCGTGAGGTGCGGTGGTGAGGTCACGTCTGAAGACACAGAGGCCTAGAGGAAATCCGAACTCTGAGACTGACTGGTTTTAGAAGCCTGTGCAAGTTACCTGACTCCTCTGAGCCTCCGTTTTTCTCTGGTAAAATGGGGATGTTATAAAGACCTCCTGAGCAAAGGCCCTTAAAGAGCTTAACCCAGCCCCCGGTGCACAGAAAACAAACAGCCACGAGTTCTCACCACGAGCGCACCACGCCAGGAAGCACAGGTGCGAGCCTGCCGCCTGCCACCATCGCCTGAGGGGTGTCCCCAGCATTACTGCCACCCGGGCCTCTCAGAGACGCCCAAGTCAGGCTCAGCAAGTACATGGTCCAGACTCTTGTTATTTCTTCTTCTTTTTCTCTCTTTCTTCTTTTCTTATTTCTTATATGCTTCTTGAGTCGTTCCAAGGCAAAGTGCCACAATTAAGAACAAACAATATAAAGCTGTATTTCTCAAACTGTATGTATGGTGCACGCAAATCACCTGAGCATCTTGTTAAAATGCAGGTTCAGTAGGGCTGGGGGGCGGGTCTGAGATTCTGCATTTCTGACACGCTCCCAGGTGACCTGGACACGACTCATATGCAGGCCGCACTTGGAATGATAGCAAGGATGCCGAGATTACCACGGGAGAGAAGGGGAGGTGACAGAAAAAAAGAAGACGCGGTGAGAAGCAAGAGGGGGCCAAAACCACTACAAAACCACAAAGACCCGATGCATAGGCTGGCTCCTTCGACGTCATCAAACGACACGTGAAGAGCGGTGCGCAAGGCCTGATTTCATAGACTCCTATCAAAGGGAACTCTGGCGGCTCACCAAAACAACCACCTCCACCGCTACAAATATTGCAAAGGTTTCCCCTACTCCAAGCACCACTTCTCTACATGGTCCCTACACCCCCATGAAACCTGCTCCCCGCAGCTGATGAAGCCTTTAATTTCTGGACTAGAAAGACCTCTTCCTTCAATGTAAAGACCGTTCTCAACAGCTGGTACTCTCTTTTCACCTTGCATCCCCTTGGTCACCTGTTAAATTTTTCCAACCGCGGACCAGCGCCATCTGCTCACTTCGCTGTGGTTTCCGTACCCGAGGGACCGCAGACCGCCAGAGAAATGGCGGGCACCACAGTGACTCAGCAGGCCCACGGCGGGCTTCTTTTGCGCATACACCTGGCCTAGGACACAGCTCTTCCCTCACCGGCTTCTTGGTGTTTTCCCCAAAGAAAGGACTTAGAGAGTTCACCTTGCTTCCTATATTTCATAATCTCTTTCTAAATTCCTTGGGTCACACACTCCTGAGAAGACAGGGGGCAACAGGAAGCTCTTCCTCTTCAGCCTGCCCCAGGGCAGTGGTCTGCCATCCCAGCTGCAGAATCACCCAGGACCCCCTACGCCCCATGCCCACTCTAACTTAACTGTCTGAGGCAGGGCCTGGTAGTGTGTAGCCAAGAGTCAAACCCACTGCCCATGGGAAGTCAGTATTCCTAACTAGGAACTAACAGGAGCAAGCTGCCTCTCTGTAACCAACGGCAGCATCATCTAACCACGGGTAGGGAAGAGGGAGAGAGGGAGTTATCCCAAGCTCATTACCTTCAATGAGTGTTCCCACAGCGACGTTAAGGGAGTTCTGGAAGCAGGGGGGAGGCCAATTCTAAAGATGTAACAATTTATGGTTCATTAACCTCAACCTTGGAAAGCTGGACCACTCCTCTGGGTCTTCCAGCACAGCTGGGTGCAGAGTGGCTGCCACCTCCCGAGTGGGAATCACTCACTGGCAGAGAACAGGAAAAAGAATCCAACCGCCGCCCTTCTCTGCCTCCACGAGCCACAGACTAAATCTTACGAGGACACATTTTTTCAAGGTGCCAATTGAAAAAAAAAACAAAAAACATTTTCCCAGATAAGTATGTGACTTCAGGAGTCTAAAAGGCAGCTAACATAGTGGAAAGCTCAACCGAGGAATGCAAAAGAAATTTTCTGACTTCGCCTGTATTCTACCTAAATACCCTTCCTCTGAGACGGGACTCAGCCGAACACACCCAGTTTACTAAACCTAGAAAATTAATGAAAACTAAATGGAATAGATATGGCAGGAAAGCACTATGAATGAACAGAATATATTTTACTGATTAAAGGAAGGAAGCCCTTCAGGAAACAGCTATACTCTGCAAATAAACCGTCACCCACCACAAATCCCTGTAAATGAAAACATCGTACCTGACGAGATCCGGCTCTGCACCCTCGTTCTTAAAGGATGCCAGAAGTAGTCTCTCTCGAGTTACGAGATCATCCAGTAGGCTCTGTCTTCGGTCCCCTTCAAGCTGGGTTCTGCAGACATCTCGTTAAGGTCCAACAGTGGG
The DNA here is from genome assembly GCA_004026765.1 of Micronycteris hirsuta. NCBI lineage: Eukaryota > Metazoa > Chordata > Mammalia > Chiroptera > Phyllostomidae > Micronycteris > Micronycteris hirsuta. The sequence continues at coordinate 25,570 of PVJI01015932.1, forward strand.
TGAATGAGCTCATTTTACCTGTCCCGTTATTAAGTGAGCTCCTCAAGGCAGTTGTGACTGCTACAGACTCTGATCAATCCCATCCAGAAGAGAACTGAACCACCGCCCTTCTCCTGCTCTGACCTCCAGGAAAGGACCCGGACTGAACCGTGGCAGGGGCTACACACCCTGACACGGAGCCACCACACCAGTTCCTCTGCGGGAAACACAGCAGGTAAGTATGACTTTCGTCCTGGCGACCAACGCTGTCATGATTATTCCCGTCCAGCAGGACAATATGACTCAGTGAGTCCTTAGATTTTGAGCTCTAGCTGTCAATGGTCAAGGTTGTTTTCCTACACATCAATGTCCTAAACACTCTGTTAAAAAAAAAGGAGAAAAAAAGATATCTATATTGACCTCTTCCAGGTTACCACCTATTAACACCCAAAATATATTTTGTAAAGTGCTACTTTATTCAACAGATTCTAACAGTTATGATCATTTTATTATTTAAATACATTGCATGATCTTTAAAGAGAAATGCAAAGAGATAATCATATTTTAATGTGTTAATCTACCAGGCTAGGAAACCAAAGCCTATTAGTCCTCTTTTGACCACTATCTATGATCTTAAACCAGTTATTGCACCTTTCTGCTGTTTCTTTCTGTGTTATGCAAGATAAACTCTAACACCTTTTGCAGCACAATTTATAAGTTATGGTTAAAAAAAATAAAGCAGGATTAAATCTCAAGTTTTATATATTAGGTTTCTTGAAGCAAACTATACAAGTTCTAGGCTGAGCATGTGTGTGTTTATCTTTGTATGTTTAAAAAAACAAAACAAAGGAGCCCTGGCTGGTGTGGCTCAGTGAGTTAGGCACTGTCCTGCAAACTGAAAGATCACCGGTTCGATTCCCGGTCAGGGCACATGCCTGGCACATGCCAGGTCCCAGGTTGGGGGTGTGCAAGAGGCAACTGATCGATGTTTCCCTTGCACATGGATGTTTCTCTCCCTCCCCTCCCCTCTCTCTAAAAGTAAATATATAAAGTCTTTTTTAAAAATTCAAAATAAAAAACAAAACAAAGGAAATGTTGATGGAGAAAACTTCTGTTACAAAGAGAACAAGTGGAGAAAGCTAACCAACACTTTGAAAGGACATATCTGACACAAGACATAGAAAACAGGCACAAAAATAAGCTGCCTCAACATGTTGGGTTTTATCTGCCTTTTACTTTTTTATTGAACAGCCTTTGTTTTATTACCACTAAAACACTGGTGATTCAAAGTGGCCTTGGCCACGCTGCCCACTTCTAGTAAGACATTAGTGAGACTGCTGCTTTGGATTTACAGACACTTTTCTTTTTAAAAGAGGGCTGGCGATCAGTAAATTTGGGCCCCCCAAATCCTAAAGAACTGGCAGAAACAAGTAGCAGCATGACTACTCCCTGGGTGGAAAAACTGCGGTCCCATGAATACACAACTTTTCTTGCTAATTTTGAATATAAAGAGCTGGCCAACTAGTGAAATAGTAAACAAACCTGTAAAAAAAAGTTCCCAGTAACAGAGAGTCATTAGAAAAATCATAAACCTCCCAAACCAATGTAGCTAAGTAGTATTAGTGGCTTTAGATATTAAAAAAATAATAATAAATGAATTATCTCAGCATCGCAGAATGCCATGCTTTTCTGAGTGAAATTACTGCCACTGCTTTTCCCTCTCTGCCCGACTGCGGTTGCTGGGCTCCCCATGGTGGAAACCAGGAAGTAGCAACAGGAACTAAGAAACAGTGGGCTTCAGTACTTCTTCTGTATTAATAAAAGGCCGAATATTAGCCTTTTGATCAATGCAACATCAACAATAAATATTGATGTCCTTCCATTAGAGGTAAATTGGCAATAAAGCAGAGAGGTTTCTTCTGTCTAAAAGAAGTTCCTCAGAAAGCAAAAACAAAAATGACAGAAGCTATAACATGAATTACATAGGACAAAATGGGAATTTTAAATTGTGGAAACTATTAATTAAATCACAATTCTATGCTTAACCTACTCTGGCAACCTGTGGTTTTCAGCATCCAACCACCCAAGCAAACATAAGCTCAACTATAATCCAATATTACAATTAAACACAGATTTAATTGGCTCAGGGACTTAACCATAAAAATAAATTACAAGAGTATCCTTAGAAAACATAGAAGAACTCTTTAATAATCTTGGAGTAGTAAAAATCTTTCTAAATTGAAAACCTACAGGCATGAAGGTAAAGATAAATTTGGCTTTACAAAAATTTTAAATATCTGCAAGAAATTACAAGTTACAAATTAATAGTGGCAAATTCAGAAAGGCAAAAGACATAACAGAGCACAGAAAAAAACACCAATAACGCTAATCAAAGGAAAAACAGTCAGCTTTGCATTAGTAAAAGAAATGCAAACTGAAATGATACGTCACTCTCACCTATCCAGTAGGGAGCTGCTGACCAGGCCGTTCTGGAAGGAGCCCAGGAATATAAACAGGTTCAACCAACTGCCAGATTGTCTTTCAAATATCTAACCAAATTTAAATGACACATTCTTTCAACAGGAGTATCTCCTCTAAACATATTCACACATCTACACTGAGACTCAGAAAGTAAGATGTTCACTGCAGCATTATTTACAATAGCCAAATACTGGAAACACCAGAAAGCTCAATAAGGAATTAGCACATCTACACAACGGAATGTTCTGTGGCCCCCCAAACACTGGGGAAGCTTCTTGTGTACTGGTGACAACGAGGGTTAACATTTCTGAGCACTTACCACGTGCTCACATGAATTATCTGATATGGAATAACCCACAAAATGCAGTGTTAAACCCAAAAATAAAAATCCAAAACAACAGTAGCAGCAGCAAAGAGCTAAATAGTAAATAGTACACTCCCGCTGCATTAAAAAAAAATTCAGCCATCTGTATGCTCGTAGACACACAGAAGATCTCGGGAAGGGTGTGCAAACAACTCTGTAAGAAGGGGGAGCTAGGAACTCAGAGTGTGAAGGGACTTATTTTTATTGACTATTGTTTGTATTGTTGGATTCTGTCATATGCTAATTATTGAAAACACATTTCAGAACCATATGTATAGTATAACACCTTTATGGTCCCAAGATTTTTGTGTGTGTATATGTATATGCACATACGCACACACGCACATTTGTTCATGCCTAGAAAAGCCTAGGACGACAGGCACCAACCATCAACATGGTTAACTGTGAACAATGAGACGGAACAGGATGGGGATGAGGAAAAGCGAGCAGAGTCACTGGTAAAACACTAACAAAAACAACTGCGCAGGAAGAAAGTACTTCTAATAATAAAAACAATAAAGACAACTTTTAAAATTTAGCAGACAGTTACAGATTTAAACTAGTTACGAATGGACTAATTTAATTGGAGAACATCAGTTTCAAGAGCAGTAAAACTCGGTGACTGTGTTTGGCAGCTTAGTAACTGAAGAACGCAATCACAGACAGGTAATGTTGGAAGAGGCCTTAGAGACCCCCTAACCCAACGCTCTTGTTCTCCCGACCAGGAAACTGGCGCCCAGTGTGCCCAAGTGCCGTGGCTGGTCATGCCGTGAGGGGCTAGCCCAGCTCTTTCTGCGTGAGACCATGGCTTCCCCAGCACGTCGTGTGAGGCTCGACACCAACATGTTCCAGGGCCTCTCCACCTGCAAGTTCCCAGCACTGCTCATTTAATTTTGCCACTTTTAGCATCCTGTTAAAAACAACAGCAATACTGGTAATACTAATTCAGAATATTCCTGCCTTGGCCAGGCAGCTCAGTTGGTTAGAGCATCGTCCTCATATGCCAAGGTTGCGGGTTTGATCCCCTCCCCTAGGCACAAACAAGAATCAACCAATGAATGCATAAGGAAGTGAAACGACAAACTGATGTCTCTCTCTCCCTCTCCTTTCCTCTCTAAGATCAATTTTATTTTTAAAGTATATTCCCAGAGACTTCCTATAAATCTGGGAAACTAATCAATGATCCACTAGGAACACTCCACCTCTTTATTTTTAATCTATTCGGAAAACAGAGAGCATAAGGAGAATGGGGGAGGGGTTGTTCTTTACAAGAGGCTAAAGAATCACCTAGGCAACGATCCTGCAGCGTGTAAGTATACTCCTGGCCGTCAGGGGCATGGCGACAGGGTAAGGAAGGATGAGAAAATAGGGCACACAGGCAGTGGCCGGAGCAGCGGTCCTCTCTTCCACCAACAAGATGAATAACCAAGGAAGGTCAGCGAACACACAGATGAGGAAGCGGAGGCTCCAACCACCATAGGACGCCTTCATCAGCTCGGATGAGCTGGAAGGTTGTCACTGAACGCAGATCCTGATTTCATACTGCCAACGATCGGAAGCCCAGCTTCTCTGCATAACCTGGTGGGCCCTCTCCACCTAAGATGAAGTGCAGTGACCATGGTGTGGACCCGCAGGGTGTCCCACCCCACTCCAGCTCCTGGATTTTCTCTTCATCCTGTAGAAAGCTTAAGAATGTAGGCAAGCCTTATTCATAAATTAATTGCTCTGGAGAAGGAAGAGTCTGCAGATAAACCCTTCCTAGTGCCATAACAGAACTGCAAAGGACAGCTTAGGCTCCTAGAGACCAGATTTTTCTGGTTCACAAAGCATTTCACTTTTTTTTTTAAAACAATCTCTACTGAATATCTGTCACGCAGAGGCCTTCCTCAAAGGACCGATCACATTTTGCAAGTACTATTTTAATATTATCAGTATCTGTGTGCTATGAGCTAACCTCCTTACATGATTATAAACCCCATAAGGAAGGACTAAGTGTAAATTCTCAACAGTAGCTGTAACTCTTACAATCATGAAATAACAAGTAGCAGCTGATCCTCAAAGAGGGCTCATTTTATGCAAAGCACCTTCTATGCATATAATTTAATCCCTACAAGCAGCCGATAATCCAGGTACAGTTACCCCTTTTTTTCACAGACAAGTAAAACAAGGCATGAAGAGATTAAGCAACGTATCCAAGGTTACCCAGAAAGTGTTGATATCCTCTTTTATTGAGCACCCACTATGTGGGGGACTAGTCCTGTGAGGTGCTTTAAATGTGTTTTCTTCAACTTTCTCAACAGCCTCGCAGAGCATAATTACTCCTACTCTGGAGAATGAAAGCAAGGTCAAGGAAGACTGAATCGTCCCTTGGCCCCGAGGAGGTGGCTGAGCTGGGCTCCGGCCTCAGTTCTGCCTGGTTCCAAAGCCAGGGCTGTTCCTACTGCCCCGTCGGTGCCCCGACTCTTGGGTTCCATGGAGCAGAAGCTTTCCAAACAGACCGGGGAAGAAGGGGGACTTACATAAAGTTAACAAGCACATATTTTGCCGTGCATGCATATTCAAAAAACCCACAACAGACCAAACTGTTTTTACTCTCATGGTAAAAAAACAAGGAGATTTTAACATTAAAAAGTACAAAGAACCATGTAACAGGCTACAAATCAAATGTCTGCTGACGTAAACATGATCTTGTCTTTATTTTCCTCACAATACGAGGCGCCAGTGCAAACCATCACGGACAGGTACAGGGTCTGAGAACAACGTCACTTCCGTCGGAGCCGTGGGGGCTGTCACTGAAATCTGTTCAGTCAGCCTCTCCACACCTCCACACATTCGAGTTTGTCAGAGGGTGGTCGCTGTGTCTGTCTAACCCTCTACCTGCCTACCTTTGTTTCCCCAACAATAGAAAGTGGAGAAAAGTTATCCATGGATTTTTTTAAATTATTCTACAGAACTTCTCCCATGACACCAAAATATCTTTTGATACCGAATCCCTTTGTAAAGACATTTTAAAATTCTTTTTAAAGTAGCAAAGATGATGCCTGTGCATACCCAAGCTTTACGAAAAGCCAATCCTATTAGTAACTGTTAACAGCACCTGAAACTTCACACGCAGTCTCCCGCACCACACACCTTTTCCCAACTGGTAAGGCGATCGTAATTCCCATCTCAGAGAAGCCCTGGGAATAGAGTTCATGTTTTCCAGCAATTTCAAACTCTCTGGCTGCAGGAGTCTGGTTTATGAATTGCAAACTAACCGTTTCAAAAGCACAGAGCCTTCATTTTAATTTCACGTTTATTCTTGCCAGGAGAAAAATACTTTTTTTCAGGAAAGAGCAGTAACATCTTGTGCCTAAACTCCATGAATTTAATTGTTTGGAAGGTATTTTCATAGTACTTATCTTTCTAGCAACTCCTAGTATTCTTTGGAAAGCTTCATGAATGCAGAAGGGCATAAATTTACTCAGCAAAGTACCATAAACTCTCAACTACCCGACACAGCAAGGAAATGTGGCATTCAAATATTCGCATTGCAAAGGTCACCCAACATTAATTATGCCTCAAAAAAAGGATTAAAAAGTCACTCTATTGGCGATTTATGGACAAAAAAGTTTCTAAGAATTACAGCATCATAAAGTATACCTAATAAACCCCAGTGAACACTGTTTAATCTTTGCGATGATTAAGGAGGGTAGTGAGGATCTGCACTATAAACAGGATTTCTCTTGGCACTACAACCGCACGCCAATTAGCAGGGAATTCTAGTTGAAGACATGCCAGGTGACAGTTGACTGTATTATTTGTACTAAAGTAGAACTTAGCTTTTAAACAACTGGCTTTGGGGCCAGACAGCCCTGCACTTGGACCTTGGCCTTCTACTTCCCAGCTGTGGGGTCCAGGGCAAGTTACTTAAGATCTCAAAGATTCCTCTCCTCAGTGTAAAAACTCCTCTGCTAGAAGACTGGATTCTCTCTCCAGCTCTGTCAGTGACTTCGGGTGCAAAGTTTGACCTGACCTCAATACCACTTTTGTAAGGAAGGGAAGGAACCACCTGAACAAACTAACAATGTGAGGTTATTAGGACTGACAAGTTGCTCTCTGACAGATCTGAAATCTGGGGGTAAATGCCATAGAATTGTTTAAAATATCTGGGAAGAGGAAGGTGAGGGGGGAGGCAAGGTGGGTGGGGGAAAGAAAATTAAAATGAGGCCTTCATTACATAGGAACCACCCTTTCCATTCTATCAAAAATCAGAAAACAAAAACTAGTCTCCCTGAAAATATAAAGGTTTGGAGCGCCCCCATGAGGTGGATTATCTGAATTTCATCCTTAGTACTGGTTTCGGTTCCAGTAGAAATAGACACAATAGTTTGAAAAAATACACAGGATTTTAAAGAAAGCTATTATATTCCTGTTGAGTTTTTGATTTCTCCTAGGAAATTCTAACTTATCCACATCAATGTCCTTAAATATTTTCATAATGTATTTAATAATTCCGTTTGGTATTTTTAAATGCTTATTGTTTAATTAGGTAATTCTGAGATCGCCACAAGACCAAAGTCTATGAGATTTCAAAAGATGGCCAGGCCGCAAGCATGCAGAAGAACAAAGTCAATTATTACTACGGAATGCTTAGTGCCCTCGATAATTAATAACTACCAAGATATTATTATTAGAGACTAGTAAAAGTTCTTAATTTGTATCTTTTGTGCCCTATACATTTAGCACATAAATTTTGTAAGATGACTAATAATTGGTTACCTTAATGGAAGTTAGCAAATACATAGTTGTTAGTATTGTATTGTGTAACAATACTTAAGTTACCTTTCTAATATATGTGGTTTAGGTAACAATAAAATGAATTTACACACCTTTGACCTCATGTGCAGACTTCCTAATACTTAGTACCAAAAGTGGAAAAAATAGCCATACCAATCTGAAACTAGCTGAGGTCTATATATTAAGACTTGTTGATTTTAACAAAATAAAATCTCCTACTATAAGAGACTAACTGCAGTAACAAATGATACCACATGGAGGGTAAAGTTACAAACTAAATGTATCGAGAATATTCTGATTAAAAATAAGGTCCGTCTTGCTTACTGAAACTAAACTTTTTGAAACCTTCATGGGTTAATAACTGATTATTTTGAAAATCACGCACCTAATCTATTTTTTAAAGATTTTACTTATTTATTTTTAAAGAGGGGAAAGGGAGGGAGAAAAGAAAGGGAGAAACATCGAATCATTGCTTCTTGCACAGCCCCAACGGGGACCTGGCCCACAACCCAGGCACACGCCCTGATGGAGAACCGAACCACTAACCTTTTGGTTCGCAGGCCAACATTCAATCCACTGAGCCACACCAGCCAGGGCATGCACCTAATCTAAATCAGCCTCCCTGGCGCCATAAAGGATTACGCTTAGGGAAAAAACTTTTTAAACATTTTCTATTTTTTTATCTAAAATATCATATTCCACCCCAGCTGGTGTAGCTCAGTGGATTGAGCGTAGCCTGTGAACCAAAGGGTCGCCGGTTCGATTCCCAGTCAGGGCACATGCCTGGGTTGTGGGCCAGGTTCCCGGGGGGCCACGTGAGAGGCCACCACACACTGATGTTTCTCCCACTCTCTTTCTCCCTCCACTCCCTTCTGTCTCAAAATAAATAAAATCTTTAATAAAATAAAATAAAATAAAATACCATAGTCCTATATGTCCCCATATTTAGACGTGGGTAGTGCTCTTGCCACTGTGGCTCAACCGACTGGGCAGAGTCTCACAAACAAAAGTGCCACGGGTTCGATTCCCAGTCCAGGTGTACAAGAGGCAACCAGTGTTTCTCTCTCACATCAGTGCTTCTCTCCCTCTCTTTCTCCATCCCTTCCCCTCTCTCTAAGCCCTCTCTCCCTTCCTCTCTCTCTAAAAGCAATGAAAAAATGTCCTTGGGTGAGGATAAATAAGTAAAAGTGGGTAGTAACAACTGCTTCCCAAGATACTAAAATTTGGGATTTGATTATGAACTACTGACAATTTAAAAAAAAGGAAACGATCAGTTTGAGGTCAGTTTTCAAACCCACATAAACTCAGGTTTAAAGGATTCATTTAGTTAACAGGGCACATGTATTTTGCTAAATTGATCAGATTATGAATTTCTTAAAAAAATGTTTTAATACTTGACAGTGTTGGTGGAAGACTGAGCTAATGACAGAACTTGCTTCAAGCAATTGCCCGCCCTCCCCCAAATTCCCAACCCTGAGGCAGTGTCTGTGCTTATGGAAGGATCTTAAGGCAAACAACTTACATCTCAATAATCTACATAAACAGGAAAAAATGTAGGGTTTCTACTGGTACTGGCCTCTCAGAAAATAAAATGGATCATTCAAAATCCTGGAAACTCCGGAAGCAGAATCACTGCTCAGGATTACCACAGAAGCTTCCCCACGGGAGCAGCGGGATGCCGTCTCCCAAGTGTCTAGACGGGGCAGCGCAGGGCTCCACGTGAACACAGCACTGACGGCATCAGCTCCCTACACTGTAAAGGTTACACCCAAACAAGTCCATTCCTTCCGTGTCTCGCTTTGCCAGCATATTCACTGTGACACGTGTAACAGACACGTAAAACAGAAATCAAGATTATAGGCAATATTTTGGAAACCAGGTCTTCCTCAAGCTGTGGAAAAATCTGGGTGGTCCAGATTCCTTCCATTCTCAAAATACAACTGTTTTTCCTCCCGCTCTAGAAAAGAGGTGGAAATGTTTACATGGATACATCTGATGTGTTGACGCAGCTCTTAGCAATAAGTCCTTCAAAAGGGCGATCTTTTCCTTCAGATTCTGCAACAAAGCTCTGATTGTCACGGTAAGCTGCAAAGAAAAGAACACATCCTGAGTATGCTAGTCCAGAGGGACAGAATCTACTGAAAGTATCATGTAAACACTGCTCTATGCACCATGATTCAATCAAGGGAGGGCTGGAAGGGACCTCCCAAGGGTGAGCTCAGGGTCGAAGGAATCTTAATGGTCACTCTACAACCTGACCAGGTGGTGAGCAACTCCGGATCTGAGCACTGACAGTGACTGGAAGCTGTCGCTTTGCCCTCGCCGTCTACTGAATTCTGTCCCCTGAGAACAGACCCTCTGATCCTGTCCCCCTTGATGATGTGCAGGAAACTGCTCCCCAGGCTTCATTCTGCCGGGTGAGAAATCCGCCACACACTCACCCCTGCTTCAAATGCTCTCTAAACACACTGGTGTACTTACAGCTCGTCTGAAGGTTTATAGCAGCGTGTGCTTTGTATACAAAAGGAATGTTACCCACACAGCACTCATTTTCCAGGATTCTGTGAATTTTTTCTAATCATTCTACAAACCCAGAGGAAATTTTTGTGTGTGACTCTAAGTGCTGCATTAAAAGACGAAGGAGGGGTGGGGAGAGAGATTCTCAAAAATTTAGAAATATGAAAAATAAAATTGCCCATGTAAATTAAACATAGTCAGCCATGGATGAAATTGGAGATGTTTAAAAAGACATACTATCACAAGTATCATTAGCCATCTTGTTAAAAGTAGCAATTATACAACCACCGTGGGAGCAGGGGCTCCCTCCTTAGATGAGCAGCAGAACGCCAGAAACTGGCCAAGGGCTACACACAGGAAGCAACCCTCAAAGGTTTCAACAGCCCTGGCTGGATGGCTCAGTTGGTTGGAGTGTCGACCCCTACACCAAAAGGCTGTGGGTTCGATTCCTGGTCAGGGCACATGCCTAGGCTCTGGGTGTGATCCCCGTCCAGGGTGCATACAGGAAACAACCAATAAATGTTTCCCTCTCACATGGATGTTTCTTTCTCTCTCTCTAAAAATCAATAGAAAACATATTCTTGGATGAGGATTAAAAAAAAAAAGATATCAAGAGCGAAGAAAAGTCTAACCTTAACCATTCTAACACCTCTGGAACCATAGAAAAACCACCCACAAAGTTTATGGGGAAACACCAAGGAGAGGGGATTTCTCCTCGTTCAAAAAGTAAAGAGCTAAACAAACAAGTAAAAAAGCAAAACACACACACACACACACACACACGGCCTAAAAAGAGTCTACGAAATTAGACCAAACACCAAACACATTCGAGAGATGAAAGAGTATGCAGCCATTAAAAAGTATGACTAAAATCTAAGTTTGTTAACATAGGATAGCCATCATAATTAAAAAAAAAAAAAATTAAGTCATAAAACAAAATGTCATCCACTCAAGGAAAAATAATCCAGAAACTAAATACATCAAAATGGCAAGGTGGTTATCTCTAAGTAGAGGGATTTCACAATAATTACAAGAAAATGATTACTTTTATAATCAGGAAATGTCATAATTTAACAGAAACTTTCTAAAGGACAGAAAAAGAAGGAGTGCCTAATTCATGCTTTAAGCTAGCACACCCTAGTAACAAGCACTGACAGAGATAATGGAGAAAAAGGAAACCACATGCAGTCTCCACTAAGGATTATAAATGTGAAAGTCTTTTTACATGAGCAAAGCAAATTCACAACTAAATTAAAAATTATAATATGCCATCACCAAGTAGAATTTATTCTAGTAGTTTAAGAATAGTTTGATGTTAGAAAATCTAATAAAGCTAATAGTGTTAATGATTAAAAACAGAATAAACAGCCCGGCTGGTGTAGCTCAGTGGATTGAGCACGGGCTGGGAACCAAAGGGTCCCGGTTCAATTCCCAGTCAGGGCACATGCCTGGGTTGCAGGCCAGGTCCCCAGTGAGGGCCATGTGAGAGGCAACCATACATTGCTCTTTCTCCCTCCCTTCTCCTCTAAAAATAAATAAATAAAATATTAAAAAAAACAGAATAAACATATGATTAATACAGCATGGGAGAAATGAATTAAAAACAAAACAAAGCAAGAAAACTATGAATGGAACAGTACTGCCTTAACTGCAATATTATTTAACTTTGGTCTAGTTCTAACCAATGTAATAAGACAAGTTAAAGAAATACATAAGGAATAGAAAGGAGATAAAATTATCATTATTTGCAGATTATTAACAGTCTATTTGGAAAAGTTAAGAGAATCAAATGAAAGATTACTAGAAACAGAAAAAGAATTCACTATGTTGATCAATCATAAAATAAAAAAAATCAGGGCAGTCTTAAATTCAGTTATAGCTAGGGAGAATTATTTTAATTATTATTCTTAAATTTCATTAACAGTATCGACAAAATTTAAAAATTATCTAGTACAGTCTCTGGCATATAGTAACTTCAGGATATACTGCTGAAGGAATGAGTAAAAGGAAACACTCAATATTCTAAAAATGTAAATGTTCTCCAATGTAATCTATAAATATACTACACATCTATTCAAAATCCCATTTGAAGTTCTTTAATAGAAGAGGAGGTGGAAATTTGAGGCATAGCACAAAATTATTTTTAATGGAGCTATGAAAAATCACTCTAAAAGAGGAATAAATGAAAAAATATATAGAAAACCCATGAATAGGTGTAAAAAAGGGGGCATTAAACAATCAGACATTAAATCTTTATTAAAATAAACTACAAGAGTATGATGCTGGCAGTTACCAACAACTTCATTAGTGCAACAGAACAGAAGGTCCAGAAGCAGTGCAGGTGTGTAAAATTTCAATGAATGAGCTATGGCTGGTATGGCTCAGTGGACTGAGTACAGGCCTGTGAACCAAAGGGTCGCCGGTTCAATTCCCAGTCAGGGCACAAGCCTGGGTTGCAGGCCAGGTCCCCAGTAGGGGGCATACGAGAGGCAACCACACACTGATGTTTCTCTCCCTCTCTTTCTCCCTTCCTTCCCCTCTCTCTAAAAATAAATATATAAAATCTTTAAAAAAATAAAATAAAATTTCAGTGAATGAAATACAGAATATTTCATATGTAGGGGGTGGTAACTAAAAACTTAGCAAATGGGGAAAAAAATAAGACGTCTGTAATACACCAAAATAAAGCTCAAATATTATAAAGATTTGTGTTGAAAAAAATAGAAACATAAGAAATGCTTAAGGTAGACATCAGAGGTAGACAGCTATCCGAAGACATCGACAAGGCCTGAATATTGACATTGAACTCAGAAACCAATGGTTTGTCTTTACCTGTCCGCTAATGATACAAGTCACAGTAATAATTATACTTGGCCTTTGTTTTTCTGTATAACCCAACTGTTTTTGATTACTGAACATGTATTAGATAACTGTCAATACTCTTTTTATGGCTTATGTAAATATACAAGACGCCAAGCACAGAAAATGAGACAGAAGGCAAAACGCGGACCATGACAATTCACAGGACAAACCGATGCAGTGTTTTTTCACTCTGAAGGCTGTGAGCCTGCACTGCCCTCCGCCCTTCCTTCTCTGGGGAGAATCAGGCCCCCCCCAGACCCATGGTAACAGCACCGCTCCACCCCAGGGGTCAACCAGTTGAGACCACACTATGCAACCAGAAGTCTGATCAGTAATGCTTCCTTCAGACTGATTTATGACCAAAAGCGAGAACTGTGGATGGAATACAGCAGTTCTGTGGGAAGTAACCTCACGGCGTGATCTGATCATAAATTACTAACCAGGCAGGTAGGTCATGGTCAATAGTCATGCCCCAGGCCTATAGTTTCTTTTGTGAAAGGGGTTAAGCAAGCCCTGTCCACTGTTCTTGTGCATCTAAGTGAACACGCTTTCGAAAAACCAGCAGTAATACTGCTGGAAGCAGGTATTAACCCGCAGGAGAGCAAATAATCTTGTTAACTGTCCCATAATCCAATCCCCACCTTGCTCTCTTCAATCTTCCTACATCCATTCCTTAATTCCAAATAAATAAAAAAGCTGTAAAACTGCTACTTTCTAGAGCATTTGATACCTTGCTCTCTGGTATATGTTGTCAGTTTGGCTCAAAAAAACTCTTATAAAAATTCAAAAAACATTTAGACAATTAGGAAAATTATTTATATAATCTCTGAGTATAAAGGCCTTTTTCCATTTTTTAAAAATTTTTCAATTATAGTTGACATAAGATATATTAGTTTCAGGTTGAAAATCCTTTCTAAGCATTAGCTGCCCTTCCTCTATAAGAAAAGACCACAGATAAAATACTAATCAACGAAACAAACAAGCAAGCAAAATACAGCCAGAGACATTGAAATAAAGAACAATATGACAGTAATCAGAGAGGAGGGAGGAGAGGGATATAGGGGATGATGGGGGGGAGGGGCATCAAGGAACATGTATGAAGGACA
>PVJI01015933.1:0-39702 GCA_004026765.1 Micronycteris hirsuta
GCTGATCTTTTACAAGATCTTCAGAAGTCATGAAATACACAGTATTCATTATCTTATTACTCAGTGGATACTTGATGGATGAATGAGTGAATGAATGAACTAACCAATCAAATGTAAGGGTTCGCCACCCGGGTCTCTATCGGTGGGGAGCTACTGTCTCCCAGGCAACAGCCAGAGCCAGTGGCTGGAACGGGGCGAGCACTCCCCCTCTGCCCCACCCCGGTCCCCACGCCCCGGCTTCCTCCCCAGGACGTGGGTGTCGGGGGCCCTTGGCAGCTCTCAGAGCCCTTCTGTGGGTCCCAGAAGCAAGAGGTAAAATCTTTCACTTCTTTCACTTTCTTTGAAAATCAGATTGCCTTAAACAAATCAAATTGCCTTGCAGGGATGAGAAGCAGATTCGAGGCGATCAGATCGCACCGCCCTTCCTTCTTTCCGGCACCTGCGCTCGGTCTCGACCTGGTGCTGTTCCATCTTCCGTCCTGCCTTTGTCTCGGGGACGGTGGCAAGTGTGACGACGGTTCTAAAGTGTCATTGTTGACTGGGGAAGTGGAAGGGTATCTGCGCTCACCAAGCCGGGCTAGTCTGGTGGCAGGCAGTGCCGAGCAGCAGCATGAGCTCCAAGTGTAAACTACGAAGGACTAGTTATCGGGACAGTGAAGCGCGCCCAAAAACGAAAGTGACGTGCAGTGAGTCCGACACGGAAATAGGATCCTCTCATCCCGGAAAGCCTGGTGGGGGCTCCGCTGCCTCACCGAAGGGAATGGAGGAGGAACAATCGACTCGGCTGTGATCGTTCCCGCGGACACGTGTGTTCACGCACAGGCCAAGCTCCCTTCACACGTAATTAGTCACCCTGGCTCCTCGCTTCTTCACTTAATCGATGATCAATTTCAATGATAATTTAGCGTGATACTTGAAAGTTTTGAATTCATGGGAAAGCCCACACAAATTTTAAAAGTGGAGGAAGTAATTTGAGTCCAGGTTGTCCCCAGGAGCTTTGGACCAGGACTTGGAGTGGATTCATGTTACCCTCGTGCTCTGCGTGAGGACCCAGGCCGGGAGCAGGGGCCGCGGCCCGTGGACACGGTGTTTGATCGCTGCCCGTCGGGCGCCTTGGCTGCGGAACGCGAGCAGGCCAGCTCCCTCGGCACCGTTGTTCTGACGCATCACCGAGCCCCGTGATCGGGCCGGTGCACACGGGGAGGCTGAGCGCATTCACTGCGGCCCACGTTTGAGTACCGCTGTCGCAGAGCTGACGGGATCGCAGAGCTGGCGAGGTCAGGAGCAGAGGCGGCGGCAGCTGCGAGGAGGGCGGAGGTGGCTTTGCATCAGGGAGTGCACGGAACGGAGAGTTTATTCTTGTGTTGTGATTTATTAGTTATTGGATTGCTATATTTTCCGCACGGACAACTGTAAACCCACTGTTTCCCGCCCTGTATTTTATGGACACGGAGACGTGTGCAGAGGGGGTACGCAGGGTCAAAGCTCACGCCTTCCGATTTCTGGCTCGTGTTCCTCCTCGTTCAACCAGCCCTAGGTGCTCCCGTGGTCGGTTCTCGGGTGAAGGTCGTAAGTGTCCTGGCAGAGCGCTTTCTCTTTGCTTTCCAAAGGCCTAACTGCTTCTCCGGCAGTTCCCACGCGCCGGCAGCCGGCAGTAGGACAGACGTGTCGTCCAGGATGTTTGGCGTGTGGTGAAGTGGTTCATCCGATCGGTGTGCGTGAAGGCTGTGACATCGTGGACGGGCCTGGGAATCGAAAGTGTCCCAGCTCCTCGTCCTGGCACTGCAGGTGCGGG
This sequence comes from Micronycteris hirsuta, assembly GCA_004026765.1. Taxonomy (NCBI): domain Eukaryota; kingdom Metazoa; phylum Chordata; class Mammalia; order Chiroptera; family Phyllostomidae; genus Micronycteris; species Micronycteris hirsuta. The sequence goes on from PVJI01015933.1 coordinate 1,796, forward strand.
GACAGACCAGGGAAGCCCGAGGGACAGTGTGGCAGGTCGGGAAATCTGTGGTGTAACTGAGGTGAAGGGCGAGGGGTTAGCCAGCCCTATGGAGCTCAGATCCCACGGTGAGCTCGTTCTGGGAGGACGAGAGGATGACCGGGTCCCCTGGGACCTGTGCGGAAGGCCCCGCCTGGGAAAGGGCCTCCCTTGCTTTGAAAACGAGCAGGTTTGCTTTACTGCCGAGAGGGCGGGGCGCCTGCCGGGTCATCAGCCGGTGTGAGCTTTCAGAGTGGCCTGGCTTCTTCATGGAAAGGAAACCTGTTGTGCTTTCACAGCGTCTTTCCTGTGCCTCCAGAAGTCACGTGGGTTCCTGTGCACTACGGACGAGGGCTGAGTGTTTGTGTCTCTCCACGCTGACACGCGGAAGCCTTCACCCCCAGCGGGTGGTGTCGGGAGTGGGCTCTCCGGGGTCACTAAGCGTTGGGTTGAGGTGGGAGGGGCGCCTCCATCGGAAGGGGAAGGCAGAGCACCCCCTCTCTCCAGGGTGCACCCAGGAGAGGCTGTGTAAGCGAGAAGGCGGCGAGCGGGCTACCTGCCGGGACGCAGGCGCTCACCACGAGCAAAGCCTGCCGCCACCTTCCCCTTGGACTTCCTGCCTCCAAAGCCAGGAGAGAGCAGGGGCAGCTGCTTGGGCCCTGTTGACGGTGGCAGCCTGAGATACCGGGACAGTGACGAACTCCATGGGGTGCTCACGAGAGAAAAATGCATGTGTGATTGCGTGTCAGCAGGCCACGCTGGGGGGAGGGACAGGCACTCAGGAGGAGATGTCCCGTGTGTAGTTTCCCGTGATGCGTGGCTGTGGTGAAGGTCGTTTTCGCAGGCACCAAAATACTCACACAGTGGAACGGTTTTCGCATCTTCTCTAACATGACACATCCGGGCCCTCCGGCGCAGATCCCAGCCGCCCCTCTGTACAATGTGCCACCTTTCAATGCGAGGCAGGTGCTGAAATCAGCGGAATCCACGTCCTAGGCTCAGAATGTCCGGAAAGGGCTCTGGAGGACCGGTCAGTGATGCCTAAGTTTGTGATGAGCTGTGGGGGCGGAGGGGGGGGCGGCTTTGTGCTATTTGTGACTTTTTTAAGACTGCTAAAGTGTGGCTTAGATTCCGACTGTAGGCCCAGAGCGCCGGGTTCCCTGGGACCCTGGGGTACGGCAGTTCTTCCTAGCCGGCCGCTCCTACAGCTTCCTGCACGCTGGCCTCACCGGGCCCACTTCCTTTTCCCACCCAGTCTTGAGGTTCTCTGCGCATCTTTCTGTTCCTGAGGCCGTCCTGGCACGTGGTCGTGGGTGGCGCCGCTTCAGGAGCTTCCGCGTCCGTCAGAGCGAAGGGGCAGCTTCCCCCGGTACTGCATCGACGTGTTTATTCGCAATCCCCTGGCCAGTGCGGCCCGGCCAGTTTCTAATCTCTGAGGACAAAATCTGGGGGGCCACGTGGGAAGGCTAATTACAGATGCGCTGCATTCAGGCGCGACAGGAGGACTGTTTAGGGACAGGAGCTGTGCCCTGTCTGAAGCCGAGGAAACGGCACCTACAGACTTGCTCAGACGGGCTGAGGCCAGACAGATGCCGGCCTGCAGGGAAGAGCTGCCTCCCTCCCGAGTCACACGCCTGAGTCACGTCTTAGCATGGGAACACACGCATCCGTGGACTCAGCAGGCGTTCCTGCACTGCCCTGGACACAAGGGTTAACGGGACACTTTCCCACCAAAGATGGCCCAGCATCGCGGACACTCATTTTGAGGGGGGGTATACATATATAAATATTATATATATTTATATATTATATAACATTTACATATATTTTATATGTAAAAGTCAACGTCCCGGGCACTTACAACACAGCAGACGCTGTTCTAAGGGTTCACATCTGTTTACGAAGCAGTGCCATCCGCTAACCAAGTATTTACAGACCCCCCAGAAAGAAGAGGGAACAAAACAGTTTCTGTTTCATGCGTTTATGCAGATTTCACTCATTTATAATTTGATTAAAATAAAAACATAATCAAAACAACCAGTCGCTATTTCCCTAATTCTCAAATCACTACGTTTCCTAGACACCGACCTGCCTTTCTGCCGTCTTCCGTTTCTGTCCGGACCTCTTGCTCTCCCCGCACCCCCCCATCCTCCCCACGGTCTCCATCTCGTCCTGCGTCTGGTGGCCGAGGCCGCCGGGCCCCTTCCCGCTGGTGTCCTTCCCAGGCCCGCCCGGCCTGCACCGCTCACGAGGGAGCCCCTGTTGACCTCCTCCTTCCACAAAGGCAGGTGAGACACCAAAGCACGTTCGTCAAAATCGGCCCCCAGCGGGTCTGTGCGGCCCTGTCGCCTCCCGAACTACGCGGTGTCGCCTGTGAGGCAACTGTACGTTATGGTGTTCATGCCGCGCGATTATCTATAATTCAAAGTTTACATATTTCTAGGGTGTTTCAAGTAACCAAGTGACAAGAGTTAGTCACCCACTTATTTAATAAAGATAGACAATCCCGATCCAGTGTCTCCATTGCGCTGTCACTATGGCCCCAAGTGAAGACTGCGGCCTCCGTGTCGACTCTCCATTCCACGCGACTGACCCAGACGTGGCCTCTGCTCACAGATCACTCAGCCACGTGGTGAGAGCGTCTCAAGATCTTCCTCTGGGTCCGGGCTGGTGTGGCTCAGTGGACTGAGCGCCGGCCTGCGCACCAAAGGGCCCCCACTAGGGGGCGTGCGAGAGGCAACCAATCAACCTCTCTCTCCTTCTCTTTCTCCCTCCCTTCTCCTCTCTCTAAAAATAAATAAGTAAATAAAATCTTGAAAAGATCTTCCTCTGAAAAATACCATTGGTAGATGAATTTTTTACCCCCCCATGTACAAATTACATAAGCTTTCAATTTTAAGCACAGGAAATCTTCATGAAAATACTTTAAAAATCCTTAACTTTTAAAATTAAATTTCATTAAAAAAACCCTTGTCTGAATTTGCCTCACATTGTGTACCCATTTCTGGAGAAGTGTTTTTTTAACAAACAATCCAACTTTAACAAGAATTTGTTTCTACTGTAACATACTAAGCTACCGATTTTTTGAATCAAACTTTCTTAAAATGGCAAATATAATATTTAGTAGTGATCTTTAAGTGTTGCAAAGATATTTGAAGGCTTCAAGATGTTAACAAATAATTTTATCGGCTGCGCCATCTCATTTTTTCTCTATTTATAAAATATTTAATTAAATTATTGACTATCCTGTCAGATTTTATAATGGTTATTGCAACAGAAACAGGAGTAAATTTTCTGACAGATCAATAGTCATTAATACATGATTATGTGGCTAAAATAGGCCTGCAAGGAAGGGGAAACTGTGCTCTGTACTTATAGACTTTCGTAGTTACCAAAGTCAACACATTCAAATGAAAATAGCCTTCATTTAGTTTGTTGAAATCCAACCGAAGCAATAATAGTTAGAAAAAGTAAACAAGCAGGGGCTTTGTTAGATTGTAGGCGGTCTAGTTCTCTAAGCCCGAAAACCCTGGGCAGCTGGCAAAGCCACCGGGTTTTTATTTTTTCTGCAAAGGGAACGCAGAGAAGCGCGGAGTCCCCGCGTGGTGGGGAAATAGCAACGTGGAGCCATCTTTGAAATATCTGTACGGAGGTAATTGTGGATCACAGACCCCCTATCATAATTCTATCCCTCAAAAGACCCAGCGATGAATCATCTCAAACCCACATTTAATTTCCAGGCACTTGGAGGCAATAATAATGTAAAGCAGGGGCAGAACACCTGTCCAAAATCACCCCAAAGAAATAGCTTTTCAATAACGGATGACACATTAAACCCACTGCTTAAAAAGCTCTAGAGTGGGATTCTTGAGAATTGTAATAAACTTTCATGACATGTAGAGAACTTGGGTTTTCCCACTAGGTTTACCTAAACGTGTGGGCGCCCTTTCTACCTAGCCTCGCTTCCTCTTAGGTGGATAAAAATTGGTCTCCCTAAGTAGGAACAATCCTAATTGCCTTCCGTCATGCCCGGGGGTCTGCAGAGGGCAGAAATTACCAGCGTGTAAGGGTCCCTCAGCTGAGGGGGGGGGGCGGCTGACACCCTCCCTAGTCACACAAAGTGCTGGTAGACCTCTCCGGGACCGCGACCCCGTGTGACAAGCTCATTTAATTGGGATGAGAGGAAGTTCCTGTCCGCACAGCCAAGAGCGAAAAGGACTTAATGCGGCGAAATATTCAGTTCGCTGGGAAGTGGCCCTTCTTTCCTGGGTGTGTAGACAGACGCCTGGCACGTGGAGGCCCTTGCAACTATGACGAGACAGGCCGTATTAGATCTTGCACGCATTTTCAGGTGGAGTTTTTCACCGGGTGCATAGCTTTTGCAGCCTATTTGTCCTGACAGCCAGTGACTACAGTCTCCTGTGGAACACTGCCTTCCCCTGCCTACTGAAAAAAAAGCATGAATAAAGAAGCCAGCTAATTTTCTTTTTATAAGAGCAGTTTCGTTGGTTGGAAGTAGACCTTACCAGAAGTTCGCATTGGCAGAGCCCTAGACGCCTCCCATCCCGGATTTGGAGGCTTCGTCGTCCTCCTGAGCATCCCTTGGAAACTGTATCAGGTCACTGCTCAGCATCAATCCTAACGGCACAGTGACGCACACACAGAGGACTCTGTGCGGTTCCCAGGGCGTGGTACGCAGGTCCTGACTCGCTGAGCCCCGGTGATAACCCTGCGCGCTGGTGGCCGTGCCCGCTGCTGCTGCTCCATGCGTGAGAACAACCTAAACCACAGAGGCAGCGACCGGCCGAGCTCACAGGGCTAGGAACCGGCAGAGCCAGGCAACAGCAGGTCGGAAGGCGTGCCGTTAGCCAGTGCTGAGCTCTGAGTGCAGGCTCAGAGAGTTCGTTACACCCAAACAGAAGAATATCCCACAAAACAGCTGGCGTGTCGTCTTCAAAGTCAGTCCTGTGGTGAGCGGGAAGCGTGAGGAGCTTCTCAGGTGTGAGAGGCGGGTGGGGGGTCAGGCGGGGGGCGGGGGTTCTGACTCGTCTGTCTGGGAATTTCCCTGGAAGACACGTCATGGCAGTGTGACGTCCTGGAGTTTTATTTTTCCCTCTTCCACTTACATTGTTTGTCCTTCCAGCCGCTCTGGTCAATGCTTGGCATTGTTGCAGGCTTGTTCTCCGGTGCAGACAAACGCATATCAACCATTCGTGCATTTAATGCGATAAACTCAAGGATTTTCAGAGCAAATGTTGGCCCTGCTTTCAGGAGCTTCCTCCACACGGAAGTGAGGTGGGCTTCGGCTCAGGGGGGCGCCCGTTTAGGGTTTGTAACCTCACAGAAGGGCTTCACCTGCCTTCCGAGGTGTGGGGTCCGCCGTTGGCCAGGAGTGCCCAGGCAGGTCCGCGGGGTTCTCAGCAGCTGCAGGATGCGGCCGGGGCCGCAGACCCCCAGAGCTGGAAGTAGTCTTCCTCCAGTTCACTCCCCCTCGGCCTGGCTGCCAGGAAACGGTGGCTAGACCAATCCAGAAACTACAGAATGGCTACTGTAACCAGTTGCTTTTAAATTGGGCAACGAACACTGCTAGGAATCAACACGAACGACAAATTTCACCTGCGATTCCACGACAAATTTCACCCGCGATTCCACCGTTTGAGCTGGACAGATGGGCTTCCGTTTCCTTGTTCCTTCACTCTAAGGGGGAGCTCTTGGCCAAAAGCCAGGAGGTCTGCATGCACTCCCATCCAAAGTGCGTACAGTCCTGTGCTGTTTTGTATTATTTCCTATTTTAACACACAATCTCATCGTAAGGACCATATGAAGAGGCTTTTCTCTTGAAGTCTGTACTATTTTTTCCTAAGCATCCTGCCCCCGCGCCCCCCCCCATGTGGAGATGCTGCACAATTGTTTACAACAGCTCTTGCCAATTCAGTGGGGCACCTGTAGAAACAGCCTTAGGGTTCGAATACATCCTGAGACAAAAGAAATGCGAGCTGCTCAGGATTCAAAAGGCAAACGCCGGCTCTAGACACCGCCAGGGCTCTGTCGGGCTCCTGTCCCGGGAGAAGCAGCACAATGCTGCCTCCCCCGGCGCAAAGGCAGTGGGTCATCGCAAGGAAGCCTCTGCTTACGGGAGGCCCAAGTGCGTAATTCCTCGTTCTGGAAGCTTACAGTTTTAAAAAATAGGAAAGATAACCCTTAAAAGTTGTCACTGAGTCTTCACAACTGAAAAAATAACCGACCGATTTTTACCATCCCTTCCCCGTTGGAATGACAAAGTCCTTTTTGGCTCTGGGAATTAACTATTGACTTTTTAAAGATGTATTTAGACAGCTTTGCTCAGAACAGGAACTCGTTCACACTGTTTGCTGTGAGCACTGGGTGTTCATTCAAACACATCGGCCCCCCGTGGCTCTGCCAGACAGGTGACAACACCCGCGTCGATACTCAGAGTCGGGCTATTTTTTTTTTAAAGATTTTATTTATTTTTATTTTTAGAGAGAGGGGAAGGGAGGGAGAAAGAGAGGGAGAGAAACAGCAATGTATGGTTGCCTCTCACATGGCCCTCACGGGGACCTGGCCCGCAACCCAGGCATGTGCCCCGACTGGGAATCGAACCGGGACCGCTTGGTTCCCAGCCCGCGCTCAATCCACTGAGCTACACCAGCCAGGGCAGAGTCGGGCTATTTTTAAGGAAGCGCAGAAGGCATGTAATGGGGAAACCTCTGTGCCGATGACAGGAACCCCTGGCACCGTGTCCTACAAACTCGTTCCGGAAAACTCGAGGAGACATACAACAGTCATGTTTCGTCAACAGCACATTTTACACAAAGCTTATTTCCGCCATGCTTTTTCTGACTTATGTGCTGTTGTCTGTGTTTTAATGATGCTCTTAGGAAACCCGGCACACGGCATGTCACGTGGGATGGAGAAGAGCTTTCCCGTTTCCCCTGACAGAGTCGGTCACGAATCCGTGTATCGTGCCGCGTAGAGGGGACCCGTAATCGCAGAAGAGACCTCGACGTGGGGTGAGTTTTCTGTAATGGACTTTGTTTCTTCATTTTTTAGAAGATCGTTGGATTTACGTAAAAGGAGGGAAGGCAGAACTGAGGGTCTCATACACTCCACGACTAATTTCCCTGCCATGGGGCACTTGTTAAAATTAATAGACCAATATTTATACACTATTACTGAGTAATATCCATCTTTGTTCAAAGTCCTTTTTCTGTGGCAAGATCCCATTCAGCACACGTCACACGTGTTCATCATGGCTGCTCGGCCCCCCGTGCCTGCGGTGGACCCCCAGACTTCCCTGTTTCTATGGCCTCCGCAGTGCGGGAGGGCACTGGCCGAGCTCGGTGGAGAGAGCCAGCCCATCGGGACTCGGCGTTTCCCGCGATTGGAGTCGGGGTCTGGGCCTCGGGTGGGAAACCGGACGGTGGGGGGGGGGGTGCCAGTGGCATCCATCCTAGCCAAGGGGGCAATGCCGCCGGCAGGACTTACCCCGGTGGGTAAGAAATATTAAAATTCGGGGTACGAAAATCCCCTGCCCCCTCAGCCGCCTCCGCCTCTCCTCCCCTTTCTGTCCTGAATTACTCCCTGATCTGCTAACCACTGATCTGCATAGCGGCTTGGGCTTGTCGGCGGTGCTTTGGTTTGCCGTCCTTCGACAACGGTACTGCCCGAGCGGTGCCAGCTTTGCCCGTGGGGACACCTGTACCTGCGTCTCTTCAGCATGCGCCCGTTGGTGAGGCTTTTTTTGGGCGCTTCCTAACTTTTCTGGAAGGAAAGGAAGGTGCTCCAGGATCGCCTTCTCTAGTCCCCAAACCGCCCGCCTCGCCGAGGATGCCCGGTGCCCGGTGCCTGGTGTGTGCGCGTCGCGCTGCGGCCTCGGTCTCCGGCCCTTTCAGCTGCCATCTGGGGGTAGAATGTGCAGTGACCCCTTTAGGGGCTGAGCTTAAATCCACCAAAAAAAAAAAACAACTACAGGTGTTTTGCTTTAGCAAACATGGTCTATAATTTGAACTTGCTCAGTGCAACGAGTAACTAATTTTAATATTTCTATTTTAAGGAAAATAGTGGATGGTGATGAACTGCTGGTCTCCAGCTTGATAACCGATGGCAATCGTAACAGTTCATCACTGAGTTTCTGTGAAGTACATACAGACATATATATGACTCTGGTATAAAAATCAGCATGTTTACGCTCCTTTCAAAACACTGTTCGGTAGAAATTTAAAGAGTGTTGATGGCTTCCGTGTGCTGTTTTATTTCGTTTTGCTTCCCCCGGCAGGACAGTGGTAAACCCGTCGTTTGTCAAGGATGTAAGACGGTATTCAAGTGCCTTCAGTCACCCAGGCCACCGAGTAGCTTGTCAGGGGCGCGGGACGGGGGTGGGGTGGGGGGGGCGGGGCGTGTGCGCGCGCGAGGCCCCTGGGAGTGGTTTGTGGGCTGGGGCTGCCTCCCTCCCGCGTCCTCGCCCCGCTCCCCAGGCCCCTGTGGGACTCGTCCCGCCGTGTGCGATGGGCTTGCTCACCGCATCGCCCAGAATCACAGGCTTAAAGAAAACCTTAACCTCCAATGAGAACAAAAAGAGAGTGGCATGGCATCCAAGTGACCTGGCAAAGTTACTCTGAAAGGTTTTAATTTTTTCAGTGTTTCACAAATAGCATAAACACAAAATCAAATATTTTTCTCTCTTTACTGGTTTTGTTTTTCCTCCGAAATAAACCATTTTTCCAGTGGACGTGTTATTACTAATGTTATAGTGACGATGTAACAAAACGGTGGTTCTTTGCAATTCAGTATTACAACTTGATCTCTAGTAAATCGAGACAAGAAATTTATGAGGTTTAGGTAGCTGGTATACAGTCCTTTTAGTTTAAATCTTTCCCCATTGCCCCACGAATATTTATCACTAAAATCATATATGCACTTAAAAATAATAAGTAGGTTTAACTTTTAAATATAGACTGTTAACTTAGTACAAATTATATTCCTGAAAAATATACTGTAAATCTAATACAGTTTGCACCCTAAAAACAATGTTAAAATGTAAGTCTGGTGGGAAAAATAATCAGGGAAAATGGCCCTGTATCACGTTTTAAGCCAGTAAAAATGATGTAGTTTCAGAATAGGTTGTGGGTTTTAAAAAATATTTTCTGCCTTGTAGAGAACATTAAAATATCTAAACATTTAAATCAACTCAAAGCTTTCGACGCAGACGTTTGGGGGCGGGGGCTGGGCACATTCGGAGTGAGTTTTGTTTTATTGGCCGGTTTCCTCCAGTGTGTCCCCGGGGCGGAGAGGGGGGGCGTGAGTTCACTGGGACAGCAATAGTTGTGATTCAAGCAACAGCCCTCCGATCACTAAAGTCTGGGAGACACTGGGTTGAACAAAAGAAGCCAGGGTCTCCACGCAGAACACAGACAGCCTTTTCGGGGTAGCCTGCCTCCTGACCGCCGAGGGAGCGCAGTGCCCCGCACTCTCGGACCGGAGTACCGAACCAGCGTTGAGCACAAAGCCCCTGCCCCGTGGCTTCCAGAGAGAAGAGGGGGTCCCTTCCTCAGCTCCACCATGCGCGTGCCTGCCACGCTCCACGCCGAGGCCCAGCTCTGTGTTGCTTCTCTGCAGCGAACGTCACACATGCGCGTGCGCACGCACACACACACACACACACACACACACACACACACACACACACACACACTCCCAGGGGCAGTCCCTTAGGAAAAGGCAGACATTTGGTTCCCTCCACCTGCCACTCTCCATCACACTTTCTTCTGCTCGAAATAACTTTGGAAAACTCATGGGCGGAGAGACTGTTTTCTGCATCATGGAAGTGGCTCAGCAGTGAACCAGCGAGAGGACTCGGAGGCTGCGGGCAGTCGCCACCACGGCTGCTGTGTCCCCGAGTGCCCCTCACGACCATTCCTCGTGAACGTGCGAGCTGCTGGACACAGGCTTCCGTCCGAGCGGAGTGCCTTCCCTGACCCCGAGAGAAAGTCCAGGGCTCCAGCGATGACCGCGTCGACCTCCTCTCTGCCCCCGGCCTGAGGTGAGCGCGGATGCACACCCTCCACCTGCCCTGGGCGTAGTTCTCCCTGCACAACGGACGGCGGCCGCTCGTCTCTCACGCCCGGTGCAGCCTCGGTGAACAGCGAGGACAGTGCGCACGCGGGTCACACCCAGCGCCGCGCCGCGCGGGGCGAGGAGGCGGGCACCAGAGAGGAGAGCAGCTGGCCGCCCCGCATCTGTCACCAAGCACCTGAACGTAGGCAGAGCCCCCGATCACGGCCTTCTCGGTGAAAAGTGTGGTCACTGACCGCGCAGGAACTGTAGGCACAGCTCAGGTCTACAGTGTAAACCCGAGGCCTGTAAACTAACTGTCTAGAGAAAGGTGAATTACGCAGGTAAAATGATAAGGCAAGGAATCTGCCCACCTGGAGAAACACGGAATCGCCAGCCCCACACTCCCCCCATCAAGCTGCCAAGCTCCTCTCCCCGGTTTGCCAGGGGGAGTCCGACCAGCACCCTCTCTCGCTCTCCCAGGGTGACAGCACATTAGCCCGGAGGGATCTTTCCAGGCTGGGGTCCGAGTCTCTGCGCAGGGAGCCCCGCCCCCCCCTCGCCTGTCCTCCGAGCCGCGCGGGGCTGGGACCTGGTGTCTTGGACGGTGCCAGGGATGTAAGAAATCGACAGCAGGAGATGACCTGAAAACTCTCCAAGAGTAATATTTGGAGCAAAAAATAAAAACCGCCTGCGTGGAAGGCCTGCTGAAGAATTTCAGTCGTAGCAGCTGTTGTAAATCACCCGAGTCCCGCTTCCAGGGGCAGGTGGGCTCCGTGCTCTGCACCGAGCCACGTCCTCACCCCGCAGGGCGCCTGGCTCCTGGCAGGCGAGTCGGCACGCGGCAAGTGTTTGTCGAGCGAAGAACTAACATGATGAAGGAATTGGGTGATTAAAGTTGTGCTGTGCGCTCGAGCGAAACACAGAAACACATAGGTCATAGACACTGCTCGGAACTTTGGGGGTCCTTAGGGTTAAATGCTCGAAAATGATGCTGCAGCCAACTTAATCATCGAGGTGGAAGGCATTTGGGCCTCTCTTAAGGAAATAACAGCATTTGGATAATTATATTGTCATTTAACGTTCCACACTACTGATATAAATTTCCACACTGTTTCTCTCAATGTGCGGCATGTATTTACATAATAGCAATATGTTATGTTTGTTCAGTGGTTTCCTTGCAAACGCAGGAATTAGCGTGCCCGACCCTCCCCCGTGACTGGTAGAAGCAGATGCCGTGGCTGCCGGTTCACAACGGGGAGATTTGGGCCCAGGAATGCGAGATCCCTGATGAAAATCCACCACATCAGCTGCAGTCCCTCATCAGACAGAAACTATGGGTACTTTTTAAAAAGTCATAACAAGACAGTAACAACAGAACAGTTACAGGTGACTCCTGAACAGAGCCACGGGTTTATGGGCCACGGCCGCCGTGCAGCTGAAAAATCTGTGAACAGCTTTTGACTCCCCCAAAGCTTGGTTGTCCCTTCGTACCCGCGAAGGATTGCAGCCGGGAAGCCCTGCAGCTGCCAAAACCCAGGCAGCCCGAGTGCCCTGTGAGACGGCGGAGGGGGTGGGTCGGTGCCCTCGGCCAGCGCGCAGCGCCCATGGCCTCCCCACTGCTGATCACAACCGGGCGGGTGTTTCCGGAGAAGGCCAGAGTCAGTGGCGGTACAGTTCAGGCCCACGTTGTTCAGGGGGCAACTGCGCGACGCCACCATGCCCTCCCGCAGCGCGCGGCCGCTCCGTGCCCCGTTTCCTGTGCACCGTTTCCCGTGCCCTCGCTGGGATGCCTCGGGTGTGGCTGGGTCAGGCCTGTTCTCCAGATGCAAAGCACAGGCCCGGTTTCCCGGACGCAGAGCCAGGAAGCCTGGGAGGCAGGACCAAGCCCTCGGTTTCTGACCACACTCTGTCAGAAAGCCTGGCCCCGCCCTGGCCCCCCAACCCCCCCCCACCCCGCCCCACCGCTTACTCGGCAGACGGTGCCCGCCCTCCCCTCCAGGGCCGCGTGGAGATGCTGGGCGACAGGAATCACGTTTGCACACCTTCCTGCTGCTGTTACCGTTAGGTCCAGGAATCGCACACGCACACGGGACTTTCTCTCCCCACTGATGGGGGCCGCCGCCGTTGGCTCAGCTCAGTGAGACCCTGCTCTGTCGGGTGACGGTGTGTGGCCATGGGAGGAGGGTGGCTGTGAAACTCAGGTGTGCGTGTGACATTCACTGGTTGGCCACATGCGGGGGGCGGGGGGGCGCAGGGAGAGGCAGGAAAGGCCTGGCGTCCCGTAGAGAAGCCCTGGAGGGGCCGCACCTCTTCCACGCAGGCTGCTGGAGACCCTCTGGAGGGTGGGTGCCTCCCACCTACAGGACCCTCCACACCCGAAGCCGCATGGCTATGAACGTCCACCACCTTCGCGTCTGTGCGGGGACGGAGGCAGGCGTGCACAGCAACCTCCCAGTGTTCAGGATGCGTGCACCGTGTTACACCTGCCATGCGCTTCCCTCAGCAGCCGAGTGTGAGCAGACACTCTGGCAAGAAGAGCAGACGAGTAATTAACCCATCAAGCGTTCAAGTGCCTTTCCTTCCTGACGGACGCTCCGGTTGCCAATCCCGGGCCCTTTCCGTCGGGTGGAGGGATGGCGGGTCGTTTGTTGGAGAAAGATGAGAGGCAATAGACGCATTTTAATTCTTCTCTTTCCTTCCCCACACACACTCACACATGCTCACAGTCACACACGCACACACATTCACGAACTTACACACTCACACTCTCTCTTACACACACAGTTGCTTGGTTCCCCAACTCATGTAACCCTTTATGTTCCATGTTGGACTGAACAGACCAAAGAAACGGCTGGAGCCCAAGCTGCCGGCGCCGCCGTGGGCCACACGGGGCCAGGCGCCAGCCGCCTGCCCTGCCCACAGCCGACTCCGGGCCCTGCCATTTCACTTTCCGCCGTTGGCTCTCCTTTAGAAAAAGGAAATCTCATTGTCTCGCAGCGAATGTTTTAGGGTTAATGAATCGCGTTGGGTGGTTTTCGCTTTGGAAACTGTTTCTAAACAGACGAGGGTGGTTGCTCCGAGACTCAGATGTGTGAGCAGACATGAATTAAGCATGGTTGCCACCACCGCCTGGAATCCCTGGAGTGTTTGCAGGCAGGCGGGGCTGTTGGCCGGCTCGTCCCTACACCTAGAACGGTCCCCCCCAAACCGTACAAGATGGAAGTGAAGCGCCAGGTGGGTCGTGGGTGTGGGCCCTGGACCCTGGGGTCCGTGCCTGACCCTGGGCAATAGCCGGAAAGGGCACCGAGGCTGGAGCGCATCTTTGGTGAAAGCCACTTCAGTTATGAGTGGGGTTTCTTTTTTGTAAGAGGAAAACTTTGGGACTCTTCATATTCAGTCTAAATTATTTAAAACATGCACATTATCATTATCCACAGCCTAGAAATATGTCTTTAGTAAAGTTAGTACTCAGGGTCTTTCCTTAAAAACTAGATCTCACACACCTAGAGAAAGATCAGGTTGAAGTAGTAAACTTCCATTTTTTTTTTTTTTTGTAAGAAATGGGCACGTTCGGTGAGGAGAGCTGGGAGCTCCATCTGTGCAAAGAGTTGGCTCCTCGCAGGTCAGACCCAGCGAAGCTGCTGAGAAATTTCAGCTGCTGGGGTGTGAGCGGGGAGGGCGGGTGCCCTGGCACATCCCTCGGCCCCGGGAAGGGTGTGGGCTGCCCAGGGCCTAGAGCCAACGCCGAGCCTGGAGCAGCTGTGAGACCCCTGGCATCACCCCTCACCTGTGGCTCTCCAACCGTCTCTGTGAGCACAGCCGTGTGCAGAGTGGGGAGGACACCCGGGACCAGGGAAGGGACACTGGCCTCTGCTCGGACGGAGGGCGCCAACGAAGTGCAGAGCTTGCCGACCCCACCAGCCTCCCAGGAGCCGCCCAGTGCCTCTGCACACGCGGCCCTGGAGGTCCGTCCTGTACCTGTGGCACCTGCGCCCACGCCAGCACTCCCTCCCCTCCACGTTGCCTGGTCCACGGCTCCAAGATCCCCGCCTGCAGCTTCCAGCCCCTTGTCATCTCGCCTGAGGTGGAAGTCCAGACTCTTTCCGGGCGCCACCTCCACTGAGGACAGATCGAGCTCAGTGCCAGGCGGGCAGATTGGGGAGCAAAGTGGGGACTCGGGTGCGAGCTCACGGTGCTGACTGAGCACTCTCCCCAGTCCTCCGCCCCCAGTCATGCCACCTGCACCCTGTGGGGAGCCCCCCAGACTTTGGGGACTCCCTGCGGAGGAACCCACCTCAGCGATGAAAACTTGGAGGCTGGCGGCTAGCAGGTTCTGGGAAATCCACCCCCCCCCATCCCTAGCGGTCCCCTGATTCCACTCGACACTTGGCATGCCGGCGAGACCCAGAGCCCAGGTGGCCATGGACCAGGGCTGCGCATGTGGAGCGCCCGACATCCCGCAGATGCTCGCGTGGGGAGAGCGCATCTCCGAGCCCCAGGCTGCAGCCGCGCGACCCCGCAGCCATAGCGGGCAGCCCACAGGGCGACCGGGACCCTGCTGGAGCCCAGATGGAAAAGCCCGCCAACCGTGCCCAGCGGGGAAGCGGGGACGCGGCTGCCTCTTTCCTGAGCCCTAGGCGCGCGCTGGTCACCCTCCCGCCCCACCACCCAGCTGCTGCCCGCGAGCCGGCGGCCCGGAGCGTCCCCGGGCTCACTCACCGATCCTGAGCACTTGCGGGGCGGCCTGCGGGAGGACGCAGCAGAGGACACAGAAGAGCGCGCGGCCCGTGTCTCCGGTCCGGAGACCAGGCTGGCGGAGGACCGCGAGGCGCCTCATCTTCTGAGCGGCTCAATTCACTCGCTCCACACGCAGCCGGCCCGGGCTGGGTCGCGCCTCATGCTCCGCGGACGCTCGGCGTCTGCGCCCTGCGCGCTGCCCGCGGACAGACCGAGAGCACGCGCGTGGGGACGCGTGGAACGCAGCGGGCTCCGGGGCTCTGGCTCCGCGCTAGCCCATCGCCCCGCGGGTCCCCGCTGTCCGCTCCCAGAGCCCGGAGCCAGGCGGAAAGTTGCTGCCGCTGTGCGGGGCCGTCTTCCCCGTTCTTCCTGCGATCCGACTCGAAGTGGCGGTGGGCGGAGGGCGAGCGGCAGAGGAGGGCGGGGAGGAGAGGGGCGCTGGGGACTGGGTGGATGCAGGGCGCCTGCCTGCCTGCCTGCAGGTGTGCGGGGATCGCGGCCACGCTCCGGCTCCTCCCCGCCGGCCCGGCCCTCCCTGTCCCGCCCGCCCGGCCCCGCGGTGACACCCCCGCGCACACGCGCGCGCACAGTCTCCCGCCCCTCAAGTTCGAGCCGCGCGCGGGGAAACTCGGCCGAGCGGCGAGGGGCGGGGCTCCTCGGCGATGTCCCTGCGCTCCTGCGGAGGGTCGTGGGCACGGCCAACTAAGGACGCGCCCTATCACTCGGTGGAGAACCGCCTGCTTGGACGCCCATGTTTCCGGGAATGGCCGAGCCCCTGATTTAACCGTGAGAGGATGAAGGGCAGAAGGAGACCGGGAAACCTTGATTCCAGCATCAGAGATCAGAGCGCGTCTGTCCATTCGGACCCCAGACCTTCTCCTGCAAACCCCGTCCGCGGACACGTGCAGACCGACCGGAAAATGGGCAGCTGCGCGCCCTCGCTCCTCTTCCCCGTTTCTTCTCCCTGACAGGGGAGACAAGCTATTTCAGCAATGTAGGTTCCCAGACTGTTTCTCTGTAGAAAGACAAGGACACTTCCCAGGGGAAATCATCAGCGTTTGATCATTTTGGCTTAATTTCCTTTGAGCTTTGCGCGGAATGTTCCACATAACTGGTGGCTGGTTCCGCATTGACATTTTTCTAAGTACGATGTTTGCAGAAATGACCAAAATTGAGTCAATTGATCTAAAAAACATGTCTGCACATATTGAGCCTAGGAGAAGAACCAGTTATAAAATAAACCTAAGAAGCGATCACTTGTTCATTTATTCGTTCATTCATTTAACCGATTCCTGTGCTGCGCCAGACAGGTACTTTTCACTGAAGACTCAGCAGCAGGAAAACGGGCTAGCCACCCTCCGGGAGGCGCTGACCTTCCTGCTGGGGGCCGTGCGCTCACTCCGTGGCCAGGGCGCCTGGTTCCGGGGGCTCTGGGAGGAGAGCTGAGAAAACCTCTGTCCGGTTCTCCTCCCAGCCACACGAGAGCTTGTTCCTTTTTGGTTAGGTGGACCCATGCAACTGTTTTTAGCCAACAAAATGTGAGTGGACATGGTGCGCACCATTTCTGGATGCAAAGGAAGGCAGTGACGAACAAGATTTCATGTGCCCCCCCTGCCCCCACCCCCCAGGACTCTCTTCTCCCGCTTCTGCCAGAGTAACCCTGAAAGGCACAGGTTCGGGCCGGAAGGAACCTGGACCTTGCCTCACATTTTGGAGAGGAGTTGCTCTGAATAGTTCTCAGACAACAAACTGGTGACAAGTCAGTGACAAATCAGTTTTGTGTTTGATCCATTAAGATTTCGAGATCTGTGTGTTACGGCAGCATAACCTACTCCATGCTGACTGATACGCTCCATAAGACGTGACGTTCTCTTTGAAATGAAAGTAAGAACAACACAGTAAGGCCACTGGAGGATTATATGAGCCTCTCACATAGACGTACTTTCCATGGAAAGTACAAACGTTTTCCAAAGCCCTTGTTACTCGGCCTGTATTTGTTCATTGGTTAAAAGAATCTATCCATGCATTTCTAGCTTAACTATACCTCGGATGGCAGAGACTTACGTAATTCCTCTCTTGGGAAAGGAGTCGACAGCGCTGGTTCCATCACTTGCAGAGGAAATGTTGTTTTGTTTAAGGAAATGTTGCTACATTGTACACGTATCGCCTTCTGTCTAGGAGGCAGCAGTTCTCCCTGGTTGTGGGAGATAATGGAAATGTTGCATTTCCTGCGGTAGGTTTCGTAAAGAATACATGGAACACTCACTTAAGTTTCTTTTCTGTATCATCTGTAAAATTCTGCAGAGCTGAAAACTAAAATGTATTTCCTTGTTAAAATGCTTCCGTCTGCTGCTCATGCGCAGAGGCTTGCAGTGCTGAGCTGCTCACGAGTGATCAGCAGCTGCTGTTAATTTGTTTCCTGCTTTTGACAAGAACTGTATTTTGTGTGTGTGTATATATAGTGATATATAAATACACATATATATGTATATATATGCATTGAGTCATTTTTTTGCCCAGAACGCCTATGTTCACCACTCCCGAGCCACATTTTTCATAGTGCCTTCCTGAGAATAAACGTGTCGTGTCGGGGTAAATGCAGGCTGTCTTTCCCGTTCCCCAGCCTCACACTCACAGGGACGCTCGGTGGTGAGTCATCACGCTGGCCGCGCCCGCAGCCTCGGGCTTCCTGTGGGGGTGGGGGCGTTGCTCAGGTACTAGTCCATTTAAAATTAACCTAATTTTTAGATGGTAATTAGGTAAAAGAAAAATATCTTGGAATAAGTAGGGAATCCAAATAGTGTAAGTGTGCCCTCAAAATGTGGTGAGTGCGCCTGTGTCTCCTTCTGTCACCCAGGGTGACATGTGACGAACTTTCACAGCCAGGCCGGTGGCTTTAGCACCTCCCAGCCATGGGGACCAATTTGGGATCAGAGTCCTCCTTTCTAGGCTACTGATGTATTTGTCTTTTCTTTTCTAGGTGATGTAGTCTGTTTCTGAGATTTTGTTAAACACCTTCAGCCGGGGATCCCCCAGTTTTCTCTGGCTGAGAACTTGTCCCTGAACTCCAGACGCACAAAGCCAGTTCTGTCCACTGTTTTGGACACAACGCGTCACACTCGTGATTCTGTGCCACCGCGTCGCTCCCGGGTCCGCTCAGCGCCAGGCTGCCTCCTCCTCCCATCTGGCTGCGATAGGGAGAGCCCAGGCACTCTTTTTAATCTTCCCCGTACTTTCTCTCCACCTCCGGTCTGTTTTCACACACTCTCGGTTTCGCCTCCGAAAGGTGTCTTCGCGCTCTTTGTCTGTGACTCGGCTCCTGTCATACTGACTTGTGGGCTCTCAACCTCAGAGCGTGGACCCCCGGGGCCAGAAGTTGGCGCGCAGTTTTCAGGGCAGGACGTGTGCTTGGCGCCGTCCTGGGATTCTGTCCACTAGGTGTCGCCAGTGCCCTCCTCTGGCGGCGCTACCACCAGCCCAGCCGCAGACCTTCTCCCAGGGCCCGGGAAGGAGAAAGCGACAGTTTGAGACCCTCTGCTCTGGCCGGAGTCTCCACGACCTTCCGTTTGGTCTAGCCCAGTGGAGTCCTAGCTTTTGCCCCTTGCGTCTTCATATCCCCGCTGCCTGCCCACCGACCTAAGCGAGCTGTCCGGCCGTTCCCATCAGTGGGCCCCCCAACAAGCCCCCCACCACCGTGGGCAGCTCCCCCTCCCTGTCCAGTTGCTTTGTTACAGACTCGCTGGTGGTGGACGGCGGGGCTGGACCGGAACCTCTGGCCCTTGGGGGCACCTGGTGAATGTCCGTTGCAGGGACACATCGTGAGCCATCTGCCTGGAACTCGCTGTGCGTGGGGGTGGGGCCGGACTGCACAAGCTTCCTTTCCATTTCATTAACAGCTCCAGCCGGACCGGGATGTGAGTGCAGGGCCCTGGATGTGGCTGAACGGGGTCCCGCCATGTTTCCTCCGAGTCCGGGCGGCTCTGTGTGGAGAGGGGAGTTCTTTCTCAGCGCTGGGCAGGCGCGAAGCCTGGACAACTTCACTGCGGTGTTTGCGCCAGCACCGGTCCACGTGCGGAGCCCCGTGGAACGCGCCTGGAGCGAAAGCTCCTCTGAAGGAAAACCATGTCCTACGTATTGAACCTTTCATACCCTATTACACCAACCTGAGCATGTAAAGAAATTTGCACGGAAGGTCACATGGAAGGCCTGGATCGAGTCGGCGTGTAGCCCCCTCCCGACCTGAGGGAGCCCCTCTGAGAGTGGAGAAGAAGGGGTGCAGGTGGGAGCCAGCACGTGGGGAGACCTGGGTCCCCAACACGACCGGGTCACCATCCCAGGGCTGCTGAGGCCTCACAGGACCGACCTTCGAGTCGGCGGGGATGGCGGTCTCGACGTCCCCTTCCAGTAGGAAGCTTGGGCTCAGCTCCGGCCTCCCCAGCGTTTGGACAAGAGGAGCTGGCCTTCAGCTCTCGGGGGCGTGCCTGGTGCTGCCGCGTGACGGATGTGTCCTCCCGAGGGAACCCGCGAGGTGAGGGCTCTCCAGCAGACGCTACGGAGGAGGGAACTGAGGCAGAGGAGGGAAGCAGCACGTCAGTCACGGCACAGCCAAGTGGCAGACTCCGGATTCGAACTGGGTCTGGTTGCAGAGCTTCCACTTTTAAACAGCGGAGGTGCCAACGGCAAGCGCCACGCCGGCTGTTCTGACGTGAGCAGCTTGGCGAGGCGGTGAGCGTGGCCGCCGCGGGAGAGCGCACTTCGCCGCCAGCCAGCTCTGGGGGCTGCTGCGTAGTCCCCGAGGGGCGAACACAAAGTGACCAGCCAGGCCTACGTTTTGCTCTGTTTCAGGGACGACACAAGGCACTGAACCCACAGCGACAGACTCAGCGCTTGTCCTCCTAGAACCCGTAACCAAGCAAGCAGTTCTGCGGACACACGTGCAACCACAGGTTATGCTCACGGCGATAACAGCTAACTTTGTGATTTTTTCAAGTGTGAAGGGTACAAATCCCGAGTGCGGAGCTCCATGGCGAACCGTGACGAAGTGAACAGCCTTGTGGGACCCGACCCCTCTCAGTCAATCCCCACCCCGAAATATCACCACTAGCCCGGCTTTCGACAGCAAGGGTTCGGGCTGCCGGCTTTGAGACTTCGTGTGGATATTGGGTCGGGCAAAAAGCCCGTTCCGTTTTCCCTGTTCGATGAATCTAGTCGTGCTTCCTTGTCCTTGAACTCATTTGAAACAGTTTTGTTAGGTTGTGTTTTGACAGCTGTCACGACAGTGTGCATTTTTAAAAAACCTGGAAGAGCGGTGAATTTTTGTGCAGCCATTTTAATACTGAAGATGAAAGAAAATAAGCAACATTCCTGCATATTATGCTTTATTATTTCCAGAAAGGTAAAAATGCAACTGAAACACACACAAAAAAGATGTGTGCAGTGTGTGGAGAAGGTGCTGTGATGGATCGAACGTGTCAAAGGCGGTTTGTGAAGTTTCGTGCTGGAGAGTCCTCGCTGGACAGAGCTCCGGGGTGGGGCTGACCAGCTGAAGTTGACAGCGATCCAACCGAGACATTAATTGAGAACAATCAATGTCACACCATGCGGGAGACAGCCGACCTACTCAAAACATCCAAATCAATGAAGTTATTGGGGAAAATGAAAAATGTGTCAACTAAAAGGGCTTTTCGGCCAGCCCCATATGCTGTATATTCCTCTGTGCCTCACTCCTTTCAAATTCCAGAATGTTCACCGACCCCTCACCACAGGCCGTATTCTGAGCGGGGCTCATCGGGGTCCCCCTGACCCTCCCAGGGGCTCCCTAACGTTACTACCCGGCCCCTCACCCCACGTTTACAGGACAGGACTCGGGGCCACAGAGACCATGGAAAGCACAGGAGGTGGCAGATTTGACAGGCCACCCTGCTCCGGGTGGGCGCGGACAGACCCCGGAGGACGCGCCTTCACCCTCTGCCCTGGAGGGATCGGTGACCAGGCCCAGCGCCCGCGAGGACAGGGCTCGGTGTCAGAACAGACTCCTAGTGGCTGGGAGCGGGGCAGGAGGAGGGTGCCGACCTCGCTGAAGGCCTGAGCACCGAGTCTGACGCCGCGGGCCCGAGCCACGGCCCTGGGCGGGGCGAGCCCCGTCCACCCCCCCCCCCCCCCCGAATGGGCTCAGTCTCCCCTGCACCTGCTCCTGCGGGGCCGCCCGGGCTCCTTCCCGCCACCCCTCAGGCCTCTCTTCCTGCGCACGGGGACCCTGTCCCTCTGTCCTCCATCACCCCCATGCCTCCGTCTCGGAGGCTCCCCTGCTGCGCCCAGCGCCGGACTCCTGTCCCCACGCCGTCTCCGATGCAGGGTCATCGGTGCTCGCATCTATGTGGCCACCACGCTGCTCCCCAGGCGGCGGCACTTGGTCTCGGTCAGTTGCAGAGGGATTCTCGCTCTTCAGTGTTTCCTGCCCATCCGGGCTTGGGGGGGCGGGCAGGGCCTGTGTCCACAACAGAGCGCTGGGTCCCCCAAGGTCAAGGCCAGGGTGCCCTCCCGGACTCGGACACTGACCCACTGCCCTGGGCGCAGGGCTGGGGAGGCCACGAGCTTCAAGAGGCAGGAGCTGAAGGCCCGGGTCAGGAAGGGGGGTGGCAAGGCGCTTGGCCTGCTCTTCGCGTCATCACCCCTCCGGCTCAGGGTCCTCACGGCCGCGGTTTGCCGCGATCACGCCCCTGGGAGTCGCTTTGGCTTTAGGATGATTGACGGCGACGCGCCCAGACCCCCGAGGGACCCTTGCCGGGGACCTCCTTGCAGGTTAAACCACGGTGCGGAGCCGGGACAACGCCCGGTTCTCATTCAGCCCGCGCTTCCCGGGGCTTGCAGTTTCGGTCCCCTCGTAAAACACACGCAGCTCCTTCGTGTTTAAATCATATAAATTAAACCACATTTCCAATTATTACATCTTGGTTTAATTTCTTTCCTCCCAAGCTCTTACTGGAAGTGTCATGTATTTTTTAAACGATTTTTAAAAAAATTTATGAGCGCAAAGCGCATAACTTCGGAAGCTCGCTAGTGCTCCGTGCAAACACAGCTCAGCCCCACCGCCCACCTGAGCCCCCGTCTGTCCCTCCCTCAGTGCCGCGCGCCCTGCGCACAGGTTTCTACACGCTGCCCACCCGCCGCTCTGGCCGGGGGTGGGGGTGGGGGGGGAGGGTCCCTTTGAGGGTCGCCGCCGCCCTGCGGCTGACGAGGTGTCGGCTCTGACAGCTCCCACGGGCCGCCCCGCGGGCTCTTCCTCACGCTGAGGGTCCAGGCCCCACCCGGTCCGCCCGCTCTGTGCACAGGTGTGCGCCGGGGGTGCTGCGGTCCCGCGCTCCTTCTGCTGTTTTTTTCTGAATTTTTGTCCTGTTTTTCATGATCTTCATTTCTCTGTGTCTCCCGTTGTCCATGGGCACCAATAGCTTTTTGATCCAGTTTCCATTGTTTGCTGGCATCTCTCCCGACCCTTCTGTGTCCCCCTTTCGTGGCCGCCTGCATCAGCCTGCCCTTCCCGGGCTCCTCCCTCCGCGACACCCCCCCCCCCACCCTGGGCGCTTCCCTTCCCTGACTCTCTAGGCCATTCCTGTTTTTGCATTTTGGGTTTTTTTTAAATCTCAGGTGACCAGAGTTAGCCAAAAGGTCAGGTCTGAGAGCAGACTCCCTGAGACTCTCCTTCCTTGTCACACCAGCCACGAGTTTGGGGGTTCCTGAATTGCTGGAGTCCTGAACGCTGGAAAGACCCACAGAACTTTCTAGAAGGTAATGAATCCGGGGTTACAGTTTCCTTTGGGAAAAGATGCAGATTAAAATCAGCAAAGAAGAAACACGTGGACAGGGTGTGGGAGGGTCCACATGCCAAGCGCCTGTCATTCAGCCACATCGACGGCCAGAGGGACGGCCTGAGCCCAGGGTCGGGGCTTCCTCGTGAGCCGGCACCACGGATGCTGCACTGGGCGGCCTCACTCTCCGGGGCACCAGGGACGCGAGTCCCCCCCCCCCCCGAGCCGCGTGCTGACGGCTGCCCTGGCCACCTCTGCACTAAGACTAGCGGGCGCGGCCGGTCCCGTGCTCAAAAAAGACACTCTTGTCAGGTGTGACGTGGACTGGCTGCCCCAGGCCCAGCGCAGAGGCCGAGCTCTCCCCGAGCGCAGCCCGGCTCTTCAGGACGCACCGCGGTCCCCGGCTCGGCGAGTCCTCGGTGCTGCGAGAACAGCCCGCGGCGGCACGGCCGAGGTGGTGACGGCGTCTCTCGAATGAACACCGCTTTAATCAGGGCTGTGGTCTTCACGGGTTCCCGGGGGAACACGGCCTCCACCGACGTCCTGGGGATTCCCTTTCCCTTTTTCCTCTGTCTTACCTGTTTTTGGTTTCACTTTGAATCTCTGCTTAAGATGCTGTCTT
The DNA here is from genome assembly GCA_004026765.1 of Micronycteris hirsuta. Lineage (NCBI taxonomy): Eukaryota > Metazoa > Chordata > Mammalia > Chiroptera > Phyllostomidae > Micronycteris > Micronycteris hirsuta. The sequence goes on from PVJI01015933.1 coordinate 25,052, forward strand.
TTGTGTATTTTGTCCCAGAATTTCATGGCAGAACTTTCTCAAATGCCCTTTAACACTCTGGTGTCTGTGCACCTTTAAGGAGGGTTCCAGGCTGCGGCCCTGAGCCCGTGGGCGGTCCCCCGGGCCGCAGGGTGGCCCTCGCCTGGATGCACCCCGAGTCGGCAGGTGCGTGTCCGCCCCGTGTGAGTGGGTCTGCCCCCAGCGCCCGCACCGCAGTTCCAGGGGCTTCCGGAGGACACCTGCTCGGTCCTCACCCTTTTCCCGGAAGCACTTGTTTTGTGACTCTGGCATGAGCTGCAGGGCTGGACGCTCTTGGTGCCCCGGCCACCTGCTCCGCCGTCTGCTCTGTGCGGGGGCCGGCATGGCCTTCTCAAAGCCACGGACGCCTCCTGAAGGCTTTTCCTGTGCGGAAGCTTGGCTTGCGTCCAGGAGCCCAGAGCCAATGCCCTCGGAAGCAGCCCCCCCACTGGGAGAGTTAGGAAGGGTGCCCCCCTGCTGCTTCCTCCCCGCGGTCACCCCGAAGCCTGTGGCGGTCACTGGCTGGGTGGCCACGTGCGTCAGCCTCCTTTCCTTCCCTGTCTCGCACCTTCACTCCCTCACCCGTCTTCTCTGGAATCACCTCCCAAATTAACTTACGACAATTAAATCCTTGTCTCTGCTGGCCTCCAAGGAGACCCAGAAGTTTGTTTCCTTAGCTATTTCTCAAACTTTTTAAGGTGCTTTACCCACCCTGCCATTTTTCGGCTGGCTCAGAACTATTACCAGTGACTACTTTGGAGAGCTGGGTTGTCAACCCGTCCTGCTCACAGCGTTAGAGCCACAGTCCCGGGAGCAGAGCCGAGTCTGCGTCCCCGGCAGGCGGCTTCCCGCCTTGGAAGGGGTCGCAGCACCTTGTTTAGATGTCATGTGAGGCGTGAGACCTCGCTTGGTTACAGTGCCGTCATTTTGTCCACGGCCAGACGAGTTCAGAAGCATCCCCAGTCTGTGTGCCAACAGCCTTTGAATCCCCTGCAGTGTAAGAGCAGGGGATGCAGGGTGACCTCAGTCACGGAAAGCCACCAAATCCCAAGTGACTGAGAGAGAAACGCTTTCCTTCCGTGCAGCTCAGCTGTTCGGGGCCCAGCCACGGAGGGCTCTCTGAGAGCCCGCCCCGCGATGAGGCAGAACCGGCACGGGCCTGTTGGATCCGGGTTTTTCCGAAGGCGAGGCACACGCTCCCTCCCTCCGCAGCATGAATTACTGAGCCGAAAATCGCGCAGGAAGCCAGACCAGTTCGCCAATGGAATCTCTGTGGACCTTTGAAAATCTGCAGAAAGGGAACCCTTGGTAAAGTACCAGCACGAAGCACCTGTGTTCTCCACAAGCACCCGGCCGAGCACCCTGACTCCTCCGGGGGTGACGGTTTTCGCCCGCGGATGGCCGCACAGGGACCAGCGGGCCTGCGCCGCGTTTCACCCCGTTTTCCTCTCTAACATCCGCCGTGGGCAGCCTGCGTGCCGAAGGTCCCCGCTGGCCGGTGGTCAGTCCTCGCAGCCCTCTGCTCCGGCTGTGTCCTCCTCACAGTGGCCGCGGACACTTGGCACCACACGCTGCCGTCTGGTGCGCACTGTGATGAAGTAGCCTCACCGGGCTCTGTCCAGGGTCGGGCCGGGCACGGAAACGAGAGGTGGGGCCGGAGACGGGAGGCTCTCCCCCTGCCCAGCCCCCCACGCCCCAGACACATTCTGTGCGGTCGCTGTCACGCGTCTCAACTACTGTTTAAAAGCATCTTTAACAGATTATGTTCTCGTGGGTTGGCACAGAGGGAAACTGAGTCAGTGAGCGCTTTGCGATGTTTGCTCTGAGTCACCCTTCACTCTGTCCCCACGCGTCCCCTCCCCACGGTGCTGCTCCCCACTTGCCGATGTTCACGCTATTTGAACAGATGATGGTCCTTCCGGGGTCTGGAGAAGACACGTGATTCAGAAGCGAGCCCCAAACTCAAGGGCACAGACGACCCAGCTAAATCCAGACCTACGGCGCTGTCTGCAGGCAGAGCAAAATGAAAAACGACGGCAGTCTTCGCACGCGTCGATGGCGGCACGGTCTCGGGGCCCCTCGCTCTCGCCGTCCCACTCCTGGAAGCTCGTCTGAAAACCCGGCACCCCCCTGCCTCGATCGCACTCGGTTTCCAGGGCGTCTTCGTGCTACGCGTGCGAATGATCTCGGCTGGCTCTCGGAAGAAGGTATAGCAGGAAAATACCTAAAAAGAAATCGCTGTCGCTTACTCTTATTCTTTTTTTGTAGTCTCCTCTGTTAACTTTGATCACACGTTCGACATGCAGCAAAACTGGTGCATTCACACGGGAACACCACGCAGCGGAAAGAAAGAAGGAACTCCTGCCTTTTGCGACAGCGTGGATGGACCCGGAGAGCGTTGTACTTACTGTTATTCTTTACTTTTCCTCATCGAACGAAAAGAGAGAGGCAGAGACAGAGGGGGATCCGAATGTTCGGTGAAAGGCAGACATCATTCATAGATAACAACGTGTGAAGTTAGGCCCCGACAGTAGAAAATGCGGGTTTCCCATTTAGCACCAGCCCTTCGCAGGCCCAGAGCGGACAGTGACAGACTCCGGTGTCACGGGGCAGGCTGTGGTTTGTTGTTGGTTCGTGTTATCTGGCTCCGCATGGCCTTTCTTCCCTTCCCCACATTCGGACCTGGGAGAGCCGTGAGCAGAGCCGGCAGGAAGGCAGAGCGGGGAACTCACGGAGCGTGGCCAGTTCTGACCACCAGCGAGCTTCGCCGCGGGGTCCCCGCCACGGCGGTGTTTCCGGTGATCTGTTGTTGGCAGACGCGGGAACCTGGGGATCTGTGACGCTCACAGCAAAACCAGCACTTCCGATAACAGCCACTGACGCGGAAGCCGGCTCGGATAAAATAAGGCCTCGGCCCAGGTCCTCCGAGGGAGGCTTTTGAAAACAAAGAACAAAACTCTCATTTTGCCTTGTGGGAAATCACATTTCTCTTTTAAAAAATAAGTATTTCTCTGTGTTTTAATTTATGAAGGTAATTCCTGTACGTAGTTTATCAAATCAATAGGTTTACAAGTCTCAGGACGACATCCCGTGCCTCGTTCTTCACCACTCCGAAGTTTTTCTCTGTAGATACAGCCATTTCCAACATTTTCTCTCGGTTCCTTGGCATTTGCCTCTGTTTTTAAAAATAACCTGCTTGATTTTCAGAGTACATGGTGTGATAGAAAAATGGCCCCCAAAGATGCTGATATTCGCACCCCCAGGCAGTGGGCACACGCCGTTGGTGGCAGGGGCGATCCAGGGAAGTGCTGGAAGAGCAGGCCCTGGTCGCTGGCTTTCAGGTGAGCAGAGCAGCCTGGGCTGTCCAGGTGAGCCCAATGCAGCCCCGTGCCTAGGGAGGTGGAGGCGCAGGTGGAAGGGCAAGTGAGCAGCAGTGCATTGTGGGAGCGGCTCACCGACCCCTTGCTGGCTTGGAAGCCGGAGGAGCGGGACAGCGTCTAGAAGCTAAAAAAAGGTAAGAAAACGGATTTTTCCTAAGAGCCTCCGGAAAGCAGGCAGACCTGCTGCTGCGCACGGGAAAAGGTAAGAGAACCTCTTTTTTCACTTCCTCCTGGAGCCTGCAGGAAAGAACGCAGACCTGCTGCCCACCAGAAAAGGTAGGAACACAGATTTTTACCTAGAACTTCCAGGAAAGGACGCAGACCTGTTCGCACGCCTTGGCTTTCGCCCGGCGAGCCCCGCTGGCTCCAGAACCGTAAGATACCATGTTTATGTTTATTTAAGCTGCTACATTGTGGTCACGTGTTTCACCGGCAGCAGGAAGTAAAGCGGGCGTTCTGAGTGCCTGCCAATGTGTCCATGAGTGATACATCCCAACGCCGGTTACATTTAAGTCAGTGTTCAGATTTTTACAGTTGCTCATCCTTTTCAGCAGGGACACATGTAACGTCCTGAACAAATGCTGGTTTTCTCTATATAATTGGAATGTTTTTTATTTGCTTTGCCTTTGAAATACGCTCGGCTTGCTGAGAAAAGTTACATGAGAAGCGCTGCTTTGAGGCCTGGCGTGTGTGAAATGTCCGGTGCTGTGCTCGTATCTGACTTGCCGTTGGCTGGGCATAGAATTCCACGTTGGCACCAGTGCCCGCTTTTCCATAATTTTGAGGGCGTTGTTCGGCTCGCTCTGGTTTGTTGCACTGGCCGTCACTCACCGTCCTCCTTTGCTCTTAATCTTTAAACGACGACACAGCACACAGCTACGGAAGGGACTGGGAAGCATGTGTTGTGTAAGAAATGATTTTAAAGGAATTGTATTTCTCTTTGCACCTGACTCTTTCTCTGCACGTTCATGTTATTCGGAGAATTTTCCTGCAGCATTTCCGCTCAGTCGGACATTTGAAATGTGGTACTTTTGTTTGTTTGTTATCATTAAGTGACTCTAAGGTCACTGGCTGAGTTTGTACCTTGTGGTCCCCCTCCCCAGAGAGCTGAGGTTAGTGGTGAGACACGGGATTCTGTGCTTTGTCTCAGTGTCGGCCGCTTTTGGGCACGGCACCCCCCCCCCCCAAAGCTGACTGGGAGCTCGTCATCCAGGAGAGGGGAAGTCAGTGTGGTTGGTGTGGAGTTCATGTAAAGTATCCTGCGTCTGCCTCTCGGGTTACCCTGTGGTCAAAGTCCACCGGCCGCCGGTGGCCACGTGTGACCAGACGCTTAGCCGGCTGTTTCTTCGTCAACGGTGTTTTTGGGAACTGCTGTTCCTTCAGATCCTTGTCCCTTCCCTTCCGTCCGGTTGCCAGGTGCTTCTGCCTTGCCAGTTTGCTCATTGTCTTCGTCAGCTGCTCACAATCTAACGCAATCGAATTTGCGTTTCAACCCAGTTGCTGTGACTGCAGTGTGGGAAACAGCCCGGGGCCCGTGAGGCTGGGGCGGCAGGTGAGGAGCTGATGTGGTCTGATTCCTGACGTGGGACCGGTGCACGGAGTGAGAAGACGTAGGTGGTGGTAAGCTGTCGGGAAGCAGCTCCGCAGATCGGGGATTGTCGAGTGAGGAGAGCGAGGGGAAGGCTTCTGGGTTGGGGACCCTGTTCGGCCGCGGCCAGAGCGTGGGTGCTGGGAGCGGAGAGGAAAGTTCGTGCACGGGAGGACACAGGACACTCACCTGGCTGGTGCCGTCCAGTCGAGGGCCCCGCCTCCGCCCAGCCCTTCTCTCCATGTGTCCCGGCTCCCGGAAGAAAATCGAACCCAGACCTGACTTTGAGCTGCAGTGTGGAGACAGGGGACTGGACTTTTGCTGCATTTCAGACACTAAAGTTTCCTGCAAATCACCCTGCCGCCTGCTCCTGCTGCGAACCTCAGCTCCTCAGGACGGTTTCCAATCTCTCTCCCTCTCTCTCCTCAAAACTCTCTTTTCTTCTGACCATCATCCTCCAAACCGACGAAAGTTTGCTGCTTCACCCCTTCACAGGCGGAGCTGGGGAGCCAGCCCGCGGGCTGAGTTCATGGATCCCGCCCACGCCCCCCACACGTGTCACTTAGCACACCACACGCCTGCCAGTGTGTGCGTCCCCCTGTTCCTCATCGGACGTGGCGCCCTCAGGGACATGGCTAACGGTTTCTTAAAAAATATAATGCCAGAACTTAGATTAAATTTATATTAGATGGAAGTACGTATGTATTTAGTGAAGAAAAGGAATTCTACTTAGACATTAGCTAATTATTTTTCAAACTATACTTTTTTTTAATGAAACTTTCTTGGACTTCCCAGTTTGAAATGACCTCTCCTGGACAGGCCCCCAGAACTAGTTCACTCTGGTTTTTAACTTCCACGTGTCACCGGCTGCATCGTGTTTAGCTGCTCCCAGACGTATCCCCTGTCTGCTGCGGTCTATTGGTTTTAGTGTCACCAACTGGACCCAACGGTTCGACTGTGCAAAGCATGAAGTGCCCGTGAGACGGTCGGAAGACCACACGTCACGCGTCCAGGCTCACGGCTGCGTTTCTCTCTGTGTGAACCATTTCCGAGTCTGTGGTTCATCTCGCGCCGTGTTCGCCCGTTTTATTTTGCTTGAGAATGGGAACTATTTTTTTTTTGCTAGTTTGTATTCTTTTACTCCATTTCCTGCTTAAAATTTGGCCAATGCTAATTGCTTTAAGTATATTCATTAAATGAAGTCAGGCATTCACACCGTCCTCTGGCACGTCCCATCTGCCTCCTGCAGAATCTCATCCTCACACTTGCAAAAAAGCATCCCCAGGAAGTGAGCAAAACTCGTGATCTCTTAGTGAGGAAGGACAGGGCCTTGTCCCACTGGGACGTCGCTCATTCTCAAGAACAGTTTGTGATTTTATATTTGCTCACAAGGAATTTCTTAAATATTAATACTTGGTCGCACTGGCTGGCATCTTTATTTTTTAGCGACGCGCACCTCTGAGGGTTCTCTCCGTTGGATCAAGGGCTGCAGTGAGCACGCATGTCTTATCTTACATACCACCTGCAAGGAATGCTAAGCATTTTATTCATCTTTCAGTAAAGAAAGACTCCACCAACTTTAAAATGCAGAACAGCTCTGGAAAATTGCGTGGAGATGGTTTCCTGCACCAAAACAGACCTCCTGCGCAGAAAATGAGAAATTTCCCTTTGATTAGAGGGACAGCAGGAGGTTAGGCAGAATTTAATGTAATTAAAACTGGGAAATCATTATTTAACGAGGCTCGTGTTACATTTCTCGAAGAAAACACAATGAGGATCTTTTCATTTCGGATGAGTCAATGATTTTATTTTTATATCTCCCCTGAGCCTGTTCTAATTAAAAGAGTGGGGAAGACAGATTTGTGGAGACATTTGACACTTTCCTCATCTCGACTGCAGGCTTTTGTGTGGGAAGTGTGTTCGCAGCATTAGGTTGAATTTCAAAAAAACGGCACTTTTGCGTCTGAAGTGAGTGTGGGAAACCAGGGGCGTGGGATAAGCCAGACGGGGCGGCCTGGGCGGTGGGTGAGGACCGCGCACTCCAGCCGTGCCACGCCTGCGTCCCCTGCGGTCCCTCTGCTCCCCGACGGTCTCACTGGAGGAGGAGGAGGGTTTGCCTTCACCACGAGCCCATCCCGAGCCCGCCCGGCGCATCCGGAGGGCGAGCCGGGCCTCCTAGCGTGGTGCGTCGGGGTTCTCCGCTTTGAGTCCCGGACTCCACGGGAACTCGGGTCGAGGCGCTCCGTCCGTTAGGCGGCGAGAACACGCGCGCACGAGCTGTCTGCTCCGCGTCGGAAGGGGAGGCGGCGTGAAATACGCTGCATTGCATCACGTGTGAAATGGGAAAAAACACGCTTGCGGAGAACTGATGTGTCGGGGAGCCCATGGGAAGAAGGGGTTTTCAGTTGCTGCGGGAATTTCGCCTTAGATGCGGGGGTGCCGCTCAGTTCCCACCCACAGGGGTGGGTGAGGTGGGGGTTAGGGGGACCTCGAGTTTTCTCCACCTGCCACTTCGCCGGTAATGATCATGGAAATTCGTGTTTATGGAGCTGAGTGTGCACCGCTGATGTGACAGGTATTATTTTTCAATCCGCACGGCAGTCCTCTGGGCTGCTTCCCACTATCGTCATTGCCATTGTCGGAAGAGGATTTGGAAACATAAAACGTTTAAGCAAATTGGCCCAAATCACTCAGCCAGCAGACGTGAGCCCGGAGTTCAGATCAGCGAGTCTGGCTCAGGAGCCTGCGCCGCTCCGAGCTCACCGTGCTGGCGGCCTCCTTCTCCGTCCTGGCAAACGGAGCGTGCGGCACACGGTCGGGTGTCTCTGGTGTTTGCTGTCTTGCTGCCACTGGGCCGTCATTATGACGGAAGTTTAGGTGCTTTAACCTTGCCTGCCGCGGGGAACCGTCTGACAGAGCCGCGCAGGGGCGAGGGCAGAGCTCCCGTCCTGCCTTTCTCCGCCGGGGCCTGCGCCGACCCGGCGGCTGTGTCTGTGGCCGCCCAGCCACGGGCGCGTGATGTCCGGGGTGCCCTCGGGAGCATCACGGACTACTCGGGAATAAAACACATAAAATCAACAACCAACACAATTCTGAATCGATGCAAATTTCATTTGACTTTCAAAATGTAGATACTTTATGAGACACTTTTTAGGAAGTAGGCTATTTCATTACATAAAACCAAAATAATAGGCGCTCTAATTTGTGGAGCGGGCTCCTAACTGCTTTATTCTCCGAGAGACGATGGGAAATGTGGGCGTGGAAGCAGCTTGAAGGGGAGACACAGAAGCACTGACCCCAAGTGGCGATTTCTAGAGCTGGAGAAGGAGCCCGCGGGTGAGGGGAGGGAGTGAAGGAGCCGTTGCCTCAAGGGCTGGACTTTCCCGGGACCCCAGTTCGTCCCTCCAGCAAACCGGGCTCACTGTCGCTCTCGCACCTCTCTGCCTATTTGGAAGCTGTTGTCCCGTGAGCTTCCCTGTCTGTCTGTCTGTCCCCCTGGTCCCCGTACTCTTTCCTTCTCTCTCTCAGTCAGTGCAGGGCGAGAAGACAACTATCACAGAAGTTTCTCTCCTACAACCCTCAAAGTTCTTGACGGAAGAATCTGTAGCCATCACTGTGTATTTTCTGCTTTGCTCCTTTCGGTAAGTTTGTGAAATGATATCTAATTTATTTGCCATACTGTTTTTTTTTTAAGGATCTTTTCAAATGGAAGCTGATTAAATCTCAAGGTTGGAGATGAAATTTCTTTTGAAAATGGTTATAAAGCACCCAGTGTATTGTATCGAGAAAGGATAACAAGGCATCCTTAACGCCGATATTATCAGAAACGGAAGTTGTTTAAATGTGGGTTGTGCTTTGAAGGCTGCGCTAAGTCCTTCGAGTTCCCGCTAGTGAACGAGCGCTGCCGTTTATGCGGATGCGGGACTCGGGATGAAGCCGCTTCTGCCCACCGAAGCGTTTTCCTGGCGTCTACTCTGCAGCAAGATCTGTCCCAGGAAACACGCCTGCCCGGGGCAAAGCCATTTCTTACTCCCCTGGAGGCTAATTTAGTTACGTAGGTCCCATCACTGAGCTCCTGCCAGGCGCTGCGATCGGAAGACAGGAGGAGTTCGAATCCTGGTCCTGAACCTTAGAAACTTGAACCCGCGTTCTCCCACACGGCTCGTGGCGGGACTGAAGTGGGGGAGGGAAACTTTCACAGTTTAATCCCATGTTTTGGAGCCTCTTCGTTAGAGGGGCTTGGTCTCCGCACTAACCTCTGCGTTCCTCGATTGGCGGGGACCTTCTATCCTTGGAACGCACCGGGTACCTCCCCGAGATGTTCCTCTTTTCCTCGGCTCCCGGGGCCGCAGAGACCCGCACGGAGCTGGTGAACGGAAGCTTCCTGTCGGGGCGCACTGGGAAAGCTCACTGAGCACAACATTCAACTTTTGGTAGCAGATAGTTTAAAAAAAACAGCAGTAATTTATTATTTTTATTTTTACCAAATGGAAAATCTTACAGATCTCTAAGTAAGTTGAGATGCCCTTCCAATCTCAGAAGTGAAAGAGTGAAACAATGATATTGACACCGTTTTCCTGCTCACGAGTCACCCGCGGATGCTCTGGTGGCCGGGGGGGGGGGCAGCCTTCCACCTGCTGTGAGCCCCACTCAGTGTCGTGGGTCTGGGTTGTGCGTCTAGCACAGGGTTGGCAGACGTAACACTTAAGTGCTGTGGTGATTACAATAGTGACAATGGCAGATAAGAAAAGTATAGAGGGAGGTAAATGAAGAAAAAATAGGAAAATTGGGTGTGACTACCTCCTAAGCAAAAGGAAAACAATGTGAGGGGAGCTCTGGAGTTGCTGGTTTGGGTGGGTGAGGCCCCAGCTGCACACGCCCTGAGGGGGGAGACGGGAGAGAGGGGGAGGGGAGGGAAAGGGAGGGGAAGGGAGGGGGAGCACCCCTGCGCAGAGTGCAGAGTGCTGGCTCCCGAGGAATCGCTTCCCGTTGGCCGTCTCACTGAGTCGGGAAGTCTGCCGTACGCCTTCTGTTCGTTTCCTAGGTTACTGTCCAAACGATCTCAAGCTGATGGCTTGAAACAACAGCTCAGGCGGGGACACGGCGCCCCGGCTCCGGAGGTCCTGGCGTCGTGCGGCTTTGCCTCCATGTCTCGCGTGTCTGTGGGTCTCCCTGCTCCTCTCCTCACGGGGCGGACCTGCCTCTGTCTCCTCCTGTGTCTCTCCTCATCTTACCAGGACACCCGTCATACCAGATGGGGCCCCCCTCCCCCAGAGTGGCCTCATCTTGCACTGCCTCCGTCTTCAGTGTCCCTGTTCCCAGGAAGGTCACATTCTGAGGGACTGGGGTTCGGACATCAACACACCCTTTCACTGGAGACGCCAGTCACCCCACGATGCTCTTACAGGGACTTACTTTTCAAAATGAAAACCAGTGCTCCCATCAGGGGGGTCTGTTTTTTAGTTCTTTTTACCATATTAAAGAACTAAAAAATCTGACTTTATACACATTGCAAATAATTACAATATGTGACTGAGAGTTAAAGTAGTTTAACTCTCAGTTTGATTTTAAGAGAGAGGCCAAGGTGTGTCAAAATGCTAAAAGGGTTTTTGCTGGCAGTTCAGTGAACTCTATCTGTCTGCAGCTTCTTTCTCTTCTAGAAATGGCACTGATGACTGAATCAGCCAAAAAAAACCCCCAAAAAACCAACAAAAAAACAAAAAACAAACAAAACAGCTGGGACGCTCTGCAGTGTGTCCTCCTCTTTAAAGCGACTCTGCCCGGGGAGTCAGGCCTGAGCGACCAGACAGCGACGCTGCCACGGCCCCAGAGGACGTGCCACTGTGACGGGTCAGGGAGCTTATGCTCCGTAATGACGCCTCGACCTGACCTCGAAACGAAGCAGCCCCGAACCACTCGCGAAGACCTTCCCGTGGTGAATGCCAAGGACAGCGGGTTTTCAGCCTTTTCGTCTCCATGAATGGCACCTGACCACTCCGTGTCTTCCTGTTATGCTGTGTTGTTTCTTCATAGGCGCTTTGAAATAAAGACATCTTCATCTATTTTCTCTGTTTCCCAAAACAGCTTTATTCGCGGGCATCCGTGAAGATTTGTGCAAACCCTGCATTCGGTGGGGCTGGGTTGACGGGGCGGCGAGCCTCGACGGGGCGGCCCCTCCGCAGCCACGAGCGCAGGGTTTCCGTGACGTGAATCGCCTGGCGGCGTCTCTTTAAAGCAGAAACAGGCAATGAAGTCCACCTCCTGTGCTCTAGGGATGTTCTTACGAATTAGGCCTCTGCTCCAAAGCAGCTCAGAAGCTACGTTACATGCCACTTTTTAAAAAGGGCTTTATTAAATAGATTTGAGTTTCTCCAACTGAAAGAAAAGGTGACCTCATTAATTGTGGTAAAGGCTCAGAAAACAAAGGAAAACCTAGGCCCCGTCTTGCTCACTTCTCCAGTTTTTAACCCGAGCCTGGGGAGGGAGTGCTGGCGGGAGGGTCCCGGTTTTCACTGTGCGCTGGCTTCTCCTTTTTTTCCATTTTTCTCTTTGCAGCTCATGTCCGTTAACGGCACCGATGTGTTATGAACCTAGAACAGGGTCACGACTGCCTCTCCGCACCGTGTTCCCTGAAACGTCCTCGGGGAGAGGGGTCTTTCCGATCTGAATCCCGGCGTAGGTCTCGGCACGTGCGAGACGCCCCGTAAACGTCGGCCGTGTGAATGCGAAGCCGTGGAGAATAAAGGGAAACAACCCCCTGCCCCGCCTCCCCACCCCCCAAATGCAGCGAACAGAGCCGTTTTCCTTCTCGTGAGCAAAGCGGCGGCGGGGTCCCGGAGGCCGGCCCCGGGCTGCCCCGCTGCCCCGCCTCCCCCGCTGGCTGCGTGCTGACGGGCGGCACCGGCTGCAGCCTCTCTTCCTGCGGAGTCACTGGGTTTGGCAGGTGTCCCAGGCCACCCCAAAGGACGTTCTCCGCATTTTCAACACCCACTTAGAAAGCACTGGGTTTCTTAGAAACCACTCTCTAAGGGGGCAGGTTGGGGACAGTGTCCTGCTCCTTGGCACCGTCCACACCCTGTGCCGTGGTCCTGCCCCCATCACGTGGCGTCTGCTCCTGTGACCGGGCCGTGGGCCCAGAGCATCTGCTGCAAACCCCCGCTCTGGGCCCGGCGGCTTTTCTCCTCCGTCGGCCTCGACTGCAGCCTCATTCCCGCCCCATCCACTCTGTGCGTCGCTGCTGAGAGCCTGGCCATCCCCACAAGGGCGACCCCTCTATTCCTTGACCTACAGAAACACCTTCCTGCCTTTTTGCTACAAAGCGGATGGGATCATAGATCTCAGCTGAAACGCCTCATGCCCCTTTGCCGGGTGTGTCTGATCATCACATCTGAACTCACAGCAGTGCCGAGGGGCCCGCAGGGAGGGTGGAACCGACCTGGACGGTCCTCAAGGGGAGGGGGCCCGGTGGCCACCGTGCTGCCTTCCTGGGGGGTCACTGCGGGGGCTTCAAGGCCGAGGACCGCAGGCTACTGGACACCTGCTGATGAGCTCACCTTTGACACAGCCCCAGGAAGCTCCCCCGTGGGCTCCCATCGTCCGGCGACTCACTCAGTCCTGGGTGGGGGCGGGGGGGCAGCTTCCAGAGCTGTGGTTGGGGCTGGAATCAGGGAGCAGCCTTGGTAAAGGTCGTCCCTCTCACAGCCTGCAGCCCCCCGAACCCTGACACCCCGAGTCCTTCCTTTGTGCCGCGACACGGGCCACAGCGAAGGCAGGAAACGCTGTCTTGTCGCCTCTCGTTTCCTGTAACGACGCTTCGTTTATGTCCCAGTGGTAAAGGTCCTTTTCGTCTCCTCAGCGAGAAACGTGTTTATTTTGACAGTTCAAAGACGTTTTCGGGGCTTTTGCTAATGGTTGTTCTTGTTCTCCTTTACATTATGGAATTATTTAAAAATCAACAGATTGTTCCTCCTTTGTACTTGAAGTGAAAATTTGGGTTGCTTGGAACATTTTCATTAGGTTTCAGATTATTTCTTGGATCACAATATAAAATTGTGTTTTCATAAATTCCCTGGAAGAAAGTATGAAGCACTACCTCACTGTTTACAGAATAACTTCTGATTAGAATTCACTTACCTTCCTCTTTAAAGTTATTTTTCACGAAATGGAGCTGCCGCGCTGGTGGCAGCCGTCGGGACAGGAAGAATGCTGGGCGGTAGCTGGAGAGTGTCATTGTCTGTAGCCCACGCCCGGGAGTGAGGGAGTCTCGGGGCCGAACCGAAGCCGTTCCACGTTCGCCGCGGGGCCCCTGGTAACGGCGCCGGGTCCCTTCCCCACACCTGCCGACGCCCGAGCTGCCAGCTGCCTGTGGCCCTGTGGAAAGGCGGTCCCGTGTCAAATTATTTTAATGGATGGGGTTTCCATTTTGGTCTTCAGTTATAAGTTCTCTGCAGCTCCCACAGCTCAACAGCGAGAAACACAACAGCAGCTCCCACGCGGGACTCACACCTCGTGTTGGACCTTCCCTCCACGAAGTGCGAGGGTCCATGATTATTTTCGAATTGTTCCGTGGCCCTTAAACGAGTGTGCCGCCCACGGAGCGTCCGAGGGGCACGTTCCCCACCCACAGCCCCTCCCCCGCCCAGAGTGACATGGGCCGCGTGGCTCAGGCCGGCCTCAGGCCTGGGGGCTGACAGCCACGAGGAGCCCTGCGTGACGCGTCCTCACGAGACCTGGATTGTTCTTCACTCTCCCGACAGCCCCGTAGGGTGCCCCTCTATTTTATGAACGAGGAAGCTAAGTCATGGCTCAGATCACCCCGCTGGTGAGTGTGGACGCCCCATTCGGTTCCGGAGCCTGTTTCAATGTCTCTGGTCCCCCCTGCGCAGACCTAGGGATGTGGCCAGCTGTGGGCTCGCAGCTCGGGGGGGACACACTCAGCTGCCTCAGCCCTGAGAAGGGGCAGCTTGTCTTGTTCCTCCACCTCCCTGTCAGGCCTTTTCCCTGGACCCCGCGGCTCACAGTGACGTCCTTCGTGTGTCCTCGCCACCACCTGTCACTCTGTGGTCTCCACGTCCGCCACGTGACCCCACGGCTACGTGAGAACAGCAGAGAGCGCGTGCTCTGGGGTCATACAGTTTACTTTCTGCCCATCCCCCTCATGTACCGCTTCCTGGGCGCCTGCTGCTGAAACCCAAACTCGAGCCCCGACTGTCCTCACCGGCCAAACTGCCGCGGTAAATACAACAGCAGCTGACGGGAGCGGCTGTAACTGCTGTGGTCGGTTTCCATTGCGCTCGCGGCTGCAGAGAAGCCGTGGTGGTCCCACCAAGGGAAGTCAGAGTCACCGCCCCCATCCGGGTCGTCTTCGTGCTGGTCTGGGAGGCGGAGCGCCCCTCCTCGGTGTCCCCACGGCAACCACCTTCTGTCTGCTTCACAATTTAGCAGGTAGTTACCGAGTGCTTCCTTCTCTGCAGGGCCCGTTCTCGGTGCCAGGGATGCGTAAGTGAGCAGCAGAACAACATCCTGCCTTCCAGTATTTAGGCTTTTGTTTCAGTCTGGTTGGGGACGCAGAACTGGTGACTGTGCGCAGGGGAATAAGTAAACAAACAGACAAGGCCACTGCTGGGTAATAACCTTCTGTCTGGGCAGAAGGTCAAAGCAAAGAG